>BQKN01063617.1:232533-243351 GCA_022839385.1 Asparagus kiusianus
GGGGGGTTTTATGCAGTTCCAAAAGTTATTGGGGTGTAGTACAATTTTGAAAGTTATTATGATTTTACTGTAAAAAGCTGAAGATCTTGGAGGTTATTGAACACGAACAGTAGATGCATCACAGGTTAACCTTTGAAAACTAATAAGGATTTTGAGACTATTGCAGATGATATATTATATTAAAGCTTAGTAGATTAAGGTGTTTGTTGATTGTACATGGATGAAGGGAATTTCTTGTGGTTTACCCATCCGAAATGCTAGAAATAGAGATGAGATTTTAGATTGGGTCTGTCTATCTGGTGCTTAAGATTCTTTAATTGTCAAGCAAATCACAAATTTAGGATTTTTGTAGCACTTGAGGATATTTCTTGATTTTTATATTTCAAAACCAAGAAATTTGTAAGAGACATAGGAGAATACAACCCTATATCAACCCTATTAAAATTTCATATTTCTTAATTTTCCTGCAAGGACAAGAATATGATACTCGCAACTGTGATTAAAAAGAGGATTTTGATACAAATGCCCGTATGGTATTTCTTAACATACTACATGTTTGAACGTTCTATTAATCAATTTTTCGAACTTGCTAATATTTCATTATTATCTGATTTGCACATTTTCGTTTTGGATCAGTTAGAAGAACATAATGAGATCGAGACCTTACAGCTACAAAGATTTCAAACTAGATTAGACCACCTAGGAACTGCAAGTGTAGGTAATCTGAAGGAGTGGAATGATATGAAGTTGAAGCGAATCCTTGTTGACTACTTCTTGCACATGTGTGACATTGCTTTTGCCACTAAACTGGCGGAAACTTACAATATACAGGTAAGCTTTTTACCTTTAAGGATTTCTAAAGACAAGATATGTAGTGAAAGACATGTAGCATGAATTTGATGCATAATATCAATATGGCCAAAGATTTTCTATGAGTTGCTTCATTTACATAATGCAAATATGTTTTTAACATAACTCACTTCTTTTATAGCACCATCAAAAAGATTTTTCTTCATTGAATTCAACTGAGGTGGATATAAAATGATAATGACAATGTTGTCATAGATGTGGTAGTTGCCCAAGATTTTTTTCCCCCATCTCTTGAGGTTGTGTCTGCCATGGTAAATTAGGAACATATCGGAAAACGGAAAACTATAATGGACTTAAGATCCCGAGAAATGAAGACTGTGGCTGATCTTGAGTAATGAATAATATGTCTGATGAAAAAAACTCGTTGGAAGAGAGATCGTTTGCCTTGCCGCAAATTGTCTAGGTTTGACCATCTTGGCCTTGGCAGCACTCTGCCTTAAATTAAGAAAGATCTTAATCTGGTGATTGTCTTCAATCTACAGCTTTCAAAAAAGACTTTCAGTTCTTTTAGTGTTTGTCGCTGACCCTCTAACCACGGCACTAAATAAGCCCCTGTCAGTTAATGCCTTTTTGCGCTCATTTAGCTTTTCTTCATTTTATTTTCATGAGGTTCATCAAGAGAAAATCGATCTAAAAATTAGAAGCATTTCAATAGGAACAAAGAGAGTTTGCTGATAGAAGCTTTGAGATTTCCTATAGGTGAAACTGAGTATGAAATGGTCCCACTAGCTAAAACACTAGTAAGCACTCTTCTTATTTTCTTTGACGTGATTCTGCAATAAGCACACCGCCTTGCTTGTTTGTTCTAATAACTAATTTGCTCACTTTTGTGTATCATCCAATTATCATAAACTTTCTTGCTGTATTATAATCAGCCTTGTTATCAATTGCTTAAGGTAACAGGAACTTGTTAATCCCTTTATTATAGGATCTTGTTGACATTGATGTCTTTCTCGAGGCAAAAGAGATAATTGATTTTCTTCATAATAAGGAAATACCTCCTGCTTTAGCTTGGTGTGCAGAGAACAGGCTCAGGTTGAACAAATTCAAGGTATGTTGACTAAGTTCTTTTTGTTTTTTTTTTCCACCTTTTAATGCATGTTGAAGCTGTTATTATGTGTATTACCATCCTCTACTTTATGTGCTAGGAAGCTTGTGGTAAGATAGTGTGAGCATGCACTTGAAGAGTTGAGAGAATATCCTAGGGAAAACATGTCCTGATCTAATAGTTTATAGTTCCTTTTTCTTCCTTTCCTTTTCTGTACGGCCTCAAAAAATTTCTTTCCTTTCGGTTCTTGTTTTGGTGAATGTTAGTGAGGGAGTGACTGAGGGGGCTTTGATAATTAATTGTTATTAAAGAGGTGAAATGTATTCTTTCTCTTTTCTTTTTTCCTTTTGGTGTGTGAATAAGTCATTGAGTGAAAGTGCGCACACTTTTCGAGAATCCAGGGATTTTCTGATTTATAACAATACTTAATGAATTATACTTGCGCGCTCGCGCACGCACACACATGCACATGCACTTTTCATGAAAAGCCTTGGGTGGGAAGAGGTAATATTTTAGTGGAAATTTCAGTGGTAATCTGAGTGAGTATAAACTGAGACCAGAATAGTCAAATATGATATCTCACGGGAAACTGGTATAAGGTTATAAATTCCACTAAATATGCAATCATCAACGTATATATTGATATTGGCTCTTAGCAGGCAGCTCCTATTTTCTCTATTAGTGTTAGCTTACTATGACATACCATTCTTTTCCTGTATCTCCTTTCTTATTTTTGTTTTTCTACGATTTTTCAATAGAAGGATATACATTTTGTTTAGTATTTCCCAGTGTAACTTTTTGGAGGTTGTAAAGTGAATAAATATGGGTGTATCTGTTTCTTTAATTCTGCTATTCTATTTGTCCCATTTGAGCGAGCTTAAATAATTTTCTATCACTTAACACTTTATGCAACTTGTATGATGCAGAGTAAATTTGAGTTCCACTTGAGGCGTCAGGAGTTTATAGAATTGTTGCGCATTGACAACCTCAGTCTGGCTGTTGATTATGCTCAAAATTACCTTGCGCCCTGGGGAGCTACATTTAGGGAAGAGCTAGAACATGTCATGGGAGCCTTAGCATTTAGTGTCAATACTGAAAGTGAGACATACAAGGTAGGTTTTGTAACTACAATCTGTTTTACATATTCATGTGTGCTAATGCAGACAGCTTAACCATATCTTCTGCTACACTTAAATATAGTTAATTGCCCAATAGACCCCCCTGTAGTTTTGCTGTTTTGCAGCTACTACCCTTTCAATTTCATTGTTCTAGATAGACCATTGGGTTAGGTTTTTTTTTCACTCTCTTTCCTGCGGTTAATATTTGGTAGATATTGCATCAAATTAGCGAGTCTATCTGAGGGTAAAGAGTTTTAAATTGTTTTTTTACCCTGGAGCTCTTTCTGGGCAATGAAACGACAATAGTAAGTTCCTAAGAATGATAGTACAGGGGGTCTATGTGCAGTCTTAGTGGTTAGGTATTATTTATTTTGTCATTTGGATGCAGAAATTGGTGTGCTACCATTTTCTATTTTTCTTGTTATAGACCCCATTTTCTGGTCAACAGTTATTAGCTTCATTGCTTTGTTTCTTGTTTGAATGTGTGTATTTATAGTATAGAAAGTGGCCAGATTGTTCTTGAAAATATTATGCTTCCCTTGCAAACTGGTTGTTTCAAGAATGCTCCAAATTAATATTTAAATACATTTCACAAATAATCCAAACACTTGGAAGTTCCTAACTATCCATAAATTACTGTATGTATATTAACCAAAAAGGGAATTCAGGGATCTAATAGGTTACTATTCAAATCCTTTTGTTACTATTTCAAACCAAATGCTGCTAATTGGACAGACTAAAATTTGATTCTAAAACCACCTATATGTGATCCTGTGTCCCAAAACTATGTTACATGGATACGGGAGCGGACACAGACACGGACATGGGTGCGGATACAAGAGACGGTAAAATTGTTAAAAGTTAGGACATGAAGACACGACTGTATACATGCATCTTAAAATTAATAATTTACATGAAACTGATATTATTTTTCATTCACATCTCATGAGAACTAACGTCGTTGTACCATCTTTATATATTTTTATCAAGTAGATTATGAATTGAAAAACTGCTCTTTATTGAACTAGATACCCAAACGACTCTTTAAAATCGTACTTATGAACTAGGTATGTCCTAAAACGAACGTGCCCCGAGTTCAATGAGTAGTAGAATTTGAGGTGAAGTGTACTCTATACATTCAAGAAGTGTGTCACAAGTATTTTGAACTAAAGCATGGTCACTGTTTTAAAAAACCTCGGCCCAGTCCGCTTAGCCGTACACCTAGGTCTAGGCGGTAACTAGACCACCTAACTAGCGCCTAGCGTTTAGGCGGTATTTAGGCTGTCCACCTAGATTTTACGAGCGTTTAGGGAAACATTGTCTGCTTACGTGGATTGCACTCCTATAGGCCTTGGTTGTGATTTTATGTGTTGTAGCCTACACGTCCTCAAACTCCATTAACCTCCAAATATGAACACCTCCACTACCTCCTCCAACCTTCAGGAAAATCTCATCGATCACCACTTAAATGAAGAAAGAAATCCGCCTAGACACCAGTCCGGTATCTAAGATTTCTATAACATTGACATTCACTATCAATTATTGTAATTAAAAATAAAAAAAAGAAAACATCTTTGGCTCTAGCCTTATTAATTATTATTTTGGCTATTTAGTATCTAAATATGCATGATTTATTGTGGAACTAAGATTGCTATCTTTTTTTAAAAATTTATATGAATTTAATACATATTTTTATCAATTATTATAATTAAATAATTTAAAAATAATGAAATCCCTAGGCGCTGCCTAGACGTACGCCTAGGGGTCTAGGTGCTAGACGCTCGTTCAAACGTCTAGTCTGTCTAGCGCCTTCTGTAATGTTGTCGAGCTCCCCCGATCTCTATAACTACTAACAAGGTAAAGAGTACTTCTTAAATATCTATTTAACTTAGTTAACAACAGTAACTTAAACTTAAGAAGTGTAAGTTAACAGCAAACTTAAGCTTAAGTTTAAGTTTAAGTTAAACTTAAGTTTAAGCTAACAGTAAACTTAAGTTTAAGTTTAAGTTAGTATTAAGTTTTTTTGTTAATGGTAAGCTTAAGTTTAAGTAAACAGTAAACTTAAGTTTAAGTTTATTGTTAACTTAAACTTAACAGTAACTTATAAGTTAACAATAATTTGAGTTGAGAATGAGTTTTTCACTGTTGAGGTGAACTTATAATTTGAGTTAAGAAGTATAAACATACAAAGAGCTATTGTAATTGGTAAACCAAGCAATTTAGTTAATAGTGTTGGTATTTTAGTATTTATGTATCTTTGATTGAGTATATATATTTATCTTCAAGTATCATAATTAAAAAAAAAGCCCAGAAACCGCTTAGGCGCCCGTCTAGGCGACTAAGCGCTAGGCGCCAAGTCCGACGCTTAGAAGCGCCCAACGTTTAATGTAACATTGAGCATGGTGTTATATAATTGAGTATGTCTGAAAATGTATGTGTATATTCGAGAAGCGTCCAAGGAGTGTCAGACACGGACATGAATAAGGACACTGATATGGGAGCCTAGATGAAGTGTTTGGGCAACCTAGCTCCAAAATTATTTTGATGCATCTTTATTATCAATTGCTTCTGCTGAACAACTTGTTCTTGAGTTGTCCTCATTTCCATGAGTCAATTGACCGATGCCTGTGACTGGTCTTTTTTTTATCAACTAGTTCTGATTTTCTTCAGTCATGCTTGTGCTAGGGAATAAATTTTCCTTCATGTTCCTGCATCAATCTATCAAAATCTTCATTGAAGAATAGCATGCTTATCCTTCTTCTGTTAAGCTTTGTGCATTCATCCAATATTACTGATGTAAACGTATTCATCTAAAACCAGGAATGACTATCAGTGATATTCTGGTTGAACTCGGTCAGTTAATAATATATATGAGCATGAAGTTTTGTGTGGTAACTTAAGTTTGTAAAGATTTGTGTCAAGTCAATTTAATTTGGATGTTGAACACATTCTGATTATATGAGCTATCTTTCTTCATTCAGGTTTTGTTTGAGGAAAAGCAATGGGACTATTTAGTTGAAGAGTTCAAGAGAGAATTTCATAGATTGTATGGTATAACTACTCAATCACTGTTGGATATCCATCTCCAAGCAGGATTAACAGTCCTGAGAACTTTGTATCCTTATACAACACCTTTGGGGGTGGGGGGCGGGGGTGGGTATAATACATATACTTTTTTCGGGATTAATTTCATGAAACCCCTCCCCCATTTTTAGATAACCTCTAAAATGTTAGGAAAATGTCAGTTAACCCTGAAACTTTCGCATTTTTCCATTATTTTCAGATAACCCTCAACTTTTTGGGGGTTATCTGGAAAAGTTTGGGGGTTTAAGTGACATTTCCCAACTTGTTTAGGGTTATCTCAATATGGGTCAAACTCCTTCGGGGTTTCGTGAAATTTACTTTTTTTTTGCATATACACATTAAATTACCTTGCTACTTTTATGGATGGAAAAATCACTTAAGCGTACTGTTTGTTTCTTTAACTTACACAAGATCTTGCTATGAAGGGAACTGTCCAAAAGAAGACCCATTTTCGCAGGCGGGCTTCCGCAAATTGGCAAAGCAATTGCCATTCTCAAACCATCGCAGTTCCAAGCTTATCTGTTATATATCCAAACAGCCTATGGATTATGATAACCCGCCGCTTGTGTTACCCAACGGTTATGCGTACAGTACCATGGTACGAACCTCGAATGTTATTTATACTAGCTTACAGTTAAACTAGAAGGTTAATTGTAAATACATCCCGTTAAAACCACTTTATCCTCTAAACTATTGTATTAGCAGTTACACCTCTTGATCTAGCGTTATTTCCCGCTAGGTTAAGATCTTACGAGAGAATCATGTGATATTAATTACATTTTTGCCCTCAATTTAGAGGGTAATCTAGTCCCCTTTTTCTGTTAAACCGAGGGACAAAAACAACTTATCCTCAAGTGATTTTAACATGAAATCTCCACCTAGTGAGCAATAAAGCTGTCTGAGATTCAGAATGTATAAGTGCTTCTGATAAACTATTTAATATTGTTTTGCCATACTCAAAATAATTGTCTGTGTACTTTTTATATATTCTATATTACCGGTATCAGTATGAACTTTGTTGGTTGATAGATATAAATGACGGTAGTCTAGATCTTCTGTACAGGATTTTAGCATCGTAAGCTACAGTTTTAAATTATTCATAGTATTTTTCTGTATTTTTGAAACTTTATGGTAGTTTTCTCAAACTTACACCAAATATATCAACCAAGTTGAAGACAAGAGTTATTGGAGTCATGCTTTTTTCATGTGACTATGCCACAGGCACTTTGCAGGGCTGTGGGGAACGAAGGCGAAATCACCTGCCCCAGGACTGGTGATGTGTACCGCCTTAGTGAGCTTGTTACCGCACAAATCGAGTTATAGAAAATGTTATCACATACTGTACAGTCTGATAATCCTTCTTGCTTTCATTTCGATAAATTTTCTCGACCTGCTTGTATGAAGCCGCAGGTTTTGACCTCTGGTTGTGAGGGACACTGTAATTAGATTGGTTTAAAGTGGATGGTAATAAGATGCGTACAGTTCAGTTCCTGACCTCCTTTATCTTGAGTTCTAGTTATTGTTTCCTTCGCGCTTGCTTGGTTTCAGTTTAAGATTTTGAACTTGGAGATGTGTCCAAATGTTAGTTTTGGGATGTTAGATTTTTGGTGAATCATAGTGACTTAGTGAGCATTGGCTGCTTATAGTTTATACCTTACTTTTCAACTTACAAAGGTCGCAACTTTTACATTCAATTTTGCGTAAGTTGTCCATTACAAGTGGGTACTTTTTTTGCAAATGCAGTTGTTATTGCTGTTACAACCCCTGCATTTTGCAGTAAACCAAATGTACCCTTTATAGGACTGCTCTATCACTATATTTTTCCTTCCGGCTACTAATGATACTTGGACTTTTTGACAACTGCCGCTTCTCTGTTTGTTTGGTCCAGGGCCGAGAAGCATCGCCTTTTGACTCGGCTACGTAGGTTGTCGGCCCAAAGGATTGGCCGAGTGGGGTGGCCGATACCGTCTTTTGACTCGACTAGGCATCGACCAATAGGGTCGGCCGAGTGGGGTAGTTTTGAGTCGTCTTGGCCTCAATTCGTGTAATATAGGCGAGGAGTAAAACACGTGTCGGTTTCTTTAGGGAGATTAGCACTTGTTAATTTTCTAGGCTATAACACTATTGGAGCATCCTCGGTCCACAAGTCGGCAATGTCTATTTCTAAAGAAATCCGACTTCTCAACGGAACATCTTGTTATAACGACAATAATGTTAGCATCATCATCATCAGCAGCAACAACATGTCCGAGTATTTCTGCTTAGATATTGACACATGACTTCATATATGCATGCATAATAGCGGATCTAGAAAATTATTCTTGAGGGGTGGGCAACAAGCATATGTTAATAATAAAAAATATATATAATATTACAAATTACTATACTCGATGGGAACGTATTCTGTATAGTTTATTAGCTCTACCACATCATATGTGTCGTAAGGGTTGATTGTTGAAAATTTAAATGAGTTTTCGGTTTCCAATGGGTAATTTAATTTGCTACTAATTTTTCAGTGTTATTAAATAGGTTTGATCAGGTACAGTTTTTATAGTTCTTTGGGGTTAACTTGTAAATATTATCAAAACTTATGCGCAATTTACAAATCTTTAGGGCATCTCCAACCCATCGCACCAAAATGGTGCAAATTTTGCACCAAAATGGTGCAAATTTTGCACCAAAATGGTGCAAAAGTCACATCTAACAGTAATTCATCTCCAACCCACTGCACCATTTTTTGCACCAAAAAAGAATATTCTCAGTATCTTTCTTTTTATCTACTTTTATATTATTATTTTTTATTCCCTATATTTTTAACTATTTCAACAATTAACCCCACATATCAAATTTTATTTTTCACATATTTTCCAAACAAAATGATTTATTATTTAAAAAATTAAACTAATAAAATAATAAAATATTATTTTATTAATTAAAATAACCTGATTGCTAAAGTATTATATTTTTATTATTGATATTGCCAATATATTACATTCAAGAACACAACAGAAAATAAACTACAAGAAAATAATTAAACATTAACAACAATGTAAAAATTACAAATTTAGTATGCACTTAACTATCTGAATTAGTGTATTCCTCCTATAGATGATCTATCAATGCATTATGAAGCGCAATATGGGCATCTTTATCCTTGATTTTTTTGTAACGTGTAATAAATTGAGTAAATCTTGTAGTTTCATCTGCTGTCATATCAACTTCTGGTGTTGGTGCTTCCCTCACTTCTTGAATTGGTACATAAAGATCACGTTCATCCTCGATTATCATATTGTGCATAATAATACATGCAGTCATTATGTCATGTAATACATGTTTTTTCCAAAAACATGCTGATCCTGTCACAATTGCAAATCGTGATTGGAGAACTCCGAACACACGTTCTACATCTTTTCTACATGCTTACTGTTTCATGGCAAAATATTTTTTCTTCCTACCTTGTGGCTGTTGGATTGTTTGTATAATAGTAGCCCATTTTGGATATATACCATCAGCTAAATAATAACCCATATTATACTCTTTTCCTTGAATAACATAGTGAGCGGGAGGAGCAATACCTTGAGTTAGGTTAGAGAAAAGATTAGATGACTCCAGCACATTGATATCATTATTGGTGCCTGGCATACCAAAATATGCGTGCCATATCCAAAGATCATAATCTGCCACAGCTTCAAGGATAATAGTTGGTGACCCACTACGTCCTGCGTATTGTCCAGACCATGCTGTTGGACAATTTTTCCATTTCCAATGCATACAATCAAGACTTCCTAACATTCCTGGAAAACCATATTTTTTACCAATATAGAGTAGCCTAGCAATATCGTTAGCGTTAGGTGTTCGTAGATACCACTCTGCGAATATCTCCACCATAGCACGACAAAATCTTGTCATACTTTCAATTGCTGTTGACTCACCTATTTTGACGTATTCGTCCGTAGCATCAGCTGGTAGACCGTATGCCAACATGCGAAAAACAGTTGTTACTTTCTGTAACGGTGATAATCCCATTCTACCAAGTCCATCACTTTGTTGTTGGAAGTAATGGTCATGATCTTTCACTACATCAACAATACGAAGGAACAAACTTCTTGACATCCGATATCAATGACGAAACATATCTTCTCCAAAACGTGGATTATCGGCAAAGTAATCTATGACCAAATTCTGATGCGCAGTTTCTCGATCGCGGTTGATCACTGCATGACCGGGAATCGAGCAACCATGGATCGGTTGGTAGTTTTGTTGACGTAAATTGTTAGCGATGATCATGTTGTTGTTGATGTACTCACAAATTACTTCTTCGGTTTCATCAATCTCTGCAATGATATTGGACAGAAAATTATCATCATCCGAAGATGAAGATGATGATAAATATGATGGGCCTCCAACATCAAAATTCATTTTTGGAGTAAGAAAAGAATGACTGAAGTATACAGAATTGGAGAATAATAATTTTAACACAACGAATAATTGTGTGGATGTACCTAATCTAGTATGCTATTTATAAAACTTTGCTTAGTTGTATACGTTGAACAATGTGTAAACTTTGCTTAGCTGTTACACATTTGTCACAAAATTCAAATTTGCTTAGCTGTGTATACGTTGGACAATGTGTAAAGCTGATCAGTTTCCAAAAAAATGATTCCCACCGACAACGTTGGACAATGTGTAAAGCTGATC
>BQKN01063617.1:251058-269333 GCA_022839385.1 Asparagus kiusianus
GGGGTTAGTGTTATATACCCATATTCTATCATTGGGGTTTGTTTAACTTAATAGATGAGAATTTTTTTTATTTCCTGTAGTTTACTCTTCTAAAATCCAGAATAAATCAAGGACCTAGATATGGATTCCTCACCCTGAGTTTGAGACCTCGGAGCTTCGAAACCGCCGCCGTCAAGTTCGTCACCGCCTGATCGCCCGACATTTCGGTCGATAGCTCAGAGATAACGGCCGAAACTTCTTTCTTGGAGATTCGGTGGCTGTTTCGGACCGTCCTTTTGAATTGCTCGAAGGGGACGTTCAAGAACTGGTACTCTAGACACTGCGACTCAGCGAGTCTTCTGAGCTTCAGAAATTGTGCTTCTTTTTCCGCCTTCGCCTCCGCGGCGGCGAAGGCGGAGACGGAGGAGGAGGCGGACGAGGAGCTGGACTCCGTAGAATCTTGGGTTACGCGAATTGATGGCATTGGAGGATTCTTCAGACGGCGGGAATGAGTTCGGGAATTTGATGAGGTTTTGGGTTTTCTTTCTTTTCTATCATAAATAAATGTATTTAATACTTCTACAAGTGTACTTATAGGGAATGGGAACAGTACTGCTACGAGTATTAGTAGATTATTATATAATTAATAAATTTCTTTATTATACGTGTATGTACGCATTTAGGGGCGGATCGACGTATAGTGTGCAACCGCTAAAGATTTGTAAATCGCGTATAAGTTTTGATAATATTTACAATTTGCCCCCCAAGAATTTTAAAAACTGCACCTGATCAAACCTATTTAATAACACCAAAAAAGAATAATTTTTCATTTCAGCCCCATTTTAACTTTTTTTATTGAAATCGACCCTGTTTTTTTATTTACCAAAACCGACCCGATTTCTTGATTTGCAGCTTAATCACCTTCCTAAACAGTCGGGGTTGCTAACCCCGACTATTTAGGAGGGTGTTAAACCCTAATTAGAAGCCTTAAACCCTAAAAATTAATATCCTAAATAGTCGGGGTTACCAACCCCGACTGTTTAGGAAGGTAATTAAGCTGCTAATCAAGAAATCGGGTCGATTTTGGTACATAAAAAAAAGAGTCGATTTCAATAAAAAAATTGAAATGAGGCTGAAGTGAAAAATTATCCCACCGAAAAATTACTACAAATTAAATTACCCATTGGAAACCAAAAACTCATTTAAATTTTCAACGATCAACCCTTACAACACATATGATGTGATAGAGCTAATAAACTATACAGAATGTGTTCCCATCAGGTACAAAATTTGTAATATTATATATTTTTTGTTACTAACAGATGCTTGTTGCCCATCCCCTAAGAATAATATTCTAGATCTGATATTATGCACGCATATATGAAGTCACGTGTCAATATCTAAGCAGAAATACTTGGACATGTTGTTGTTGTTGATGATGCTAACAATTATCGTTACAACAAGATGCTCCATTGAGAAGTCAGATTTCTTCAGAAATAGGCATTAACGACTGGCGGACCGAGAATGTTTCAATGGTGTTATAGCCTAGAAAATTAACAAGTACTAACTGTTAGTGGTTATGCTCTTGGCCAAATATTGACACCTTGGTAATGATTATATTTTTATTTATAGAATGATTTTCTCCACATTAGTATTATTGGTATGTTACATTATTGTAATGTTTATGAATAACTATGTTATTCATGTTATCCCTAGTCATTTATCACTACAGAGCATAAAGATAAATTAAGACTAGTATGAGTTTGATTGATAAACATGAGATGATTATATATGGTGATATAAATCAAACATGTAGTTACTTGTTAGAGAACAAGGCATTGGATAGACCCGCTATGAGATCACTACATGGGTTGATGTCATAAGTGATCTCATAATAGTTATGCTATCGAATCCTTAGACCCGAGATTATCACAGATTCCTACATGAGGAACATCGTGTTTTAACATAATCAAACGTTATCTTTAATCGGATAATTATAAAGGTTATGATTGTACATGATGAGAATTATGCAGATGATAATGAATAATGAAGATGGAATTTGTCCCTCTTATGAGAGAGATATCTATTGGGCCCCTCGATAAGTAGGACTCAGAAATGCATGGCCATGCACAATGAATTGATAGTGTAATCAATGTCATTTGAATTTACCAGTCTACTTAGTGACCAAGAAATTATATGTTTGGACACTATAAGTTTGACATGTACCATGACTTATGTTCAAACAAGATATCGTATGACAAAAGGATTATAACATGTACTATTGGTTAGGTTAAAATTGGACTATCGATATTTATATTATTTTGGTAGTCATAATGTCTTGGTAGAGGCCACTTATGACTTGTGGGTTTATAATGGGATTCGGCCCACTGCCAACATAATATGAAACTATTGGGTCGCACACAAAGAACGTGATGAACGGGCTAGGATTTCTTGGGCAATTTTGGATTTTAAATGTAAAATTCAAAATAAAAAATCTATTATTTTGAGATATTTTAGAGATAAAATATTATTTCTTCTTATCTGAATAAGAAACAAATATCTGTTATTTTCAACAAGATATCCCTAAAATATCTCTCTACATGTTAGGGTTAGCGTGACTATAAATAGTCTTTCTGCCGTTTTAGAAATACACGGAAAAAACCTAGCCGTCGCAAAAGGGAGCTAGCACCCCTGCATCCGTTCGTGATCGTTCGTGTGTGGATACTGTAGAGGGCGTTCGTTCCTTGAGCAGCACCTAGAGTCCGATCAAATTAAGGTGTTAATTCGCTAATCTGCTCACAAACAGGTTGGTAATCTGAACTTCCTTTTGAATTAATTGGATCACATGGATCCTGTTTGGGTTTTATTTAATTTCTGCTGCACATTTAATTTTGAATTATTGCATATCAAAAACCCAACACTAATCTCCCTACAAAAACAAACACGTGTTTAACTCCTCGCCTAAATTACACGAATTGAGGCCAAGGCGACTTAAAACTACCCCACTCGGCCGACCCTGTTGGCCAATGCGTAGTCGAGTCAAAAGGTGGTACTTATCAGCCACCCCACTCGGCCGATCCTTTAGGCCGATAACCTATGTAGCCGAGCCAAAAGGCGGTGCTTCTCGGCCCTGGACCAAACAAACATTGAAGTGGTGGCTACCTCGAAACCCTCGCTAGCCGATTGCTCTCGTATTAATTGCTCTAACAAAATCATCATTTCTCTAGCTCTTATAGTATTTATGACTCATCGGACACAGTCAGCTCCAAACACCTGTTGTCATTCCCTCATATAATAGCTAGGTGACCCATTTTCTTCCATGACAGACACCTAGAAGGTACCTGCCAACTCAACAGTCTGCTTGGACTCGACCGAAATTACCTTTATACCTGCTGTTAGGACTTATGTTTATGAGCCTACTCTCTAATCTAGTTTTGATGATTAATAAACAATTTGTAACTATATTTTCTAGTGTTTGTGTATTGTTTATTATGTATCCAGGTTGAAAGATTGTGAGCTGAAATAACGATATCAAGTTCAAGATTCAGAGCAAGCTTCATGAACAATCTACTTGAGGATATTAGTTTAGGAATTATATCTTGTGTGTAAATGCTCTAAGCTCAATTTTATACACACATGTATTTATTGTTTTTATCACAATATGAGTATTTTTGAGAAAATATTGTATTCTTGGATTATGGACTATATAATACTAGTTTACATCTTTTCTTGAGTCTATAAATCCATTCAAAAGCTTTCAAAACTTTGTTTAGGTTGTTTTGGCCAAATCAAGTGTTTGAACAAACACGTATTTTTGAGTTTTCGCAAAATGATGAGTTTTCACAATGGAAAATGATATTTCAAAATTTCTTTTTCTAACATATTTATGTTCATGTTTATAAATATTTCTCAAAGTTTTATAATTTTTGAATTTTATTTGCTATTTTGAAAAGGCCTTTGAAATTCAATTTCACTGTTTATAACTTACCATGTGCATGTTATCAGTCGACTGACAAAGCCATCAATCGATTGAAGAAAGTGTTTGGTATCAGCAATTGTTTCTGCTTAGTCGACTGATACACCATCAGTTGACCGAAGCAGGTCATGGATCGACCGATGGTGCATCAGTCGACCGACGGATACTGTAGCAACTAGTTTATCTAATTCCCGATTTTTAGGGATTTTGTTGTTTTATGGGATTTGTTTATTTTTTTCTTGGATTTTTCCCCTTTTTTTCTTTAAAATAATTATCATTTCAAGAGAAAAAAAATTATACATGTGATGATGACAAGCGGGCAACAAGCTGCGCCGCTAATCCTTTCTGAATTGCAAAACCCAGCCTACAAAACACATACTCAGCTGATCCTGCCATCACCACATTCTTGTTCATGAATTTCTGTACCCTCCTGAGGAACTCCACCGCATCAGCTGCAAGGAACCCAAACGTATCGAATGCGAATGGGATGAAACTGTGTTAGTTGTCCTTGCAAGCTTGATCATGTTTGCTCACCTTCGCCTCTGCCGCCCTATCCGCTGCAAGCCTAACCGTGAACACTCCATTACCAAACCCCACCAACAGAGACACCCCCATGAGATCAACACAAGCGTGCTTCCCCCCGCTCCAACTATAGACAAGGACGTCTGCCGGCCTTAGAGTAGATCTAGCCTCTCCAGGGGGGTGAGGAAGTTGACCGGTGCTTCCTTCTTTGATGGGATCCCTGCTCTTCGAAGGATATTATACAAGACATCTCTGACTAAGTCATGCCTGTACTTGAACCCCGGTTGCTTCTGACAGTGGATGGCATGCTCTCCAAAAGCATCCATCTGCGCCCTACGACAAACTGGGCACATAGCCCCCTCCACGAACAAAGGAACCAACAACCTATACCTGAGAATGGCCTGGTACTCCCCCGATGTCATACGTTGCCCCAATCCTGGGCGTGCTTTGCCCGCAGGCACCCAACAATCGCCACCTGCCTCTCTGATAGATCAAACTCTGTAGATAGATCTCTACAAATACCACCAAAAAAGATGTTTGCCAAGTAATGCATTGGTTTTGGGGGGACAGACCCTTTAGTGGTGATTTGAAGAAGGTCAACCTCCGGTAGCTTGGCCTGAAGAAAGGCCCGGGCGGAAATAAAGTGCCCACCTAAAGAGACCTCGCCACAACCTCTCAAAATGTGGTCTTGGAGCTCGATGGAGTGAATCCGTGAGGCTACAAAAGAAAACTGTATGGCGTCGGCCGCTGCGTATACACCCAACCCGCCAGCCTTGATAGGTAAAGTGGCTAGCCTCCATTGGAAATCCCCGAAGCCTGGGCCTTCGGATGTGACTATGCTCTCGACTGACCTCCGAAGCGCCATATCAAACTGAGCCGCCGCCTGAGCGCTGTGGCGGACAAGTCCTCAAGGCAAAACATAACTTGGACAAGCCCACACAAGCCCTCCAAAGGACGATCTCGCACTGAGGATCCCTAAGTTGGTCCAATGCTTCCATTAACTGAGTCGCCTTAGCCACCCTCTTGGCTGCTAACCCACCAACAAACCCCTCCTCCATGCTAACTGCTCCACCTAAAAGCCTCACCCCATCGCGAGGCTGACTGATATCCAAGGGAAAAAGTCCCTCTAACAAACTCCTAGGATCCTGGGAGGGCCAATATAATTCAGTTTTGGTGACATTGAGGTCCAACCCGAGCCTTGGGCCTTCAGTCTCGATCACCTTATAGGCTTTAGGAATCTCCAAAGTATCCCCGACCAATGGCCCATCGTCTAAGTACCAAGCCTGAAGAGCTAGCTTGCACTCTTCCTGCACTCGAAGAATCAACGGGTGAAGCGTGAGGGCGAACAACAGAGGCCCTAATGGATCCCCCTGTTGAATCCCCCGAGCAGACCAAATAAAATCCAACCCCAAGTACAGTGTAGCGGGCTGCACATAGAGAAATTCCACCCACGGAGAGATCGCTGAACACTTAAGGTGCACTTTCCTTAACATACTACTCCTGTCCACCAAATTAAAGGCATTGTGGAAGTCGACCAAAAGCATAGAGAGCGAGTCATCCGCATGATGGGCACCAACGTACCTATTAACCGCATGCAAAACTGCTTCCGCCCCTCCTGAGACTCCCACCCCAAACTAAAAATTGCCCAAATAACTCGCCATGTCCTTCACCACCTTCTTCATGGCCACTTTAGAGACGAGACGCCTCCAAATGGCACCTTCCGCAATCGGCCTTATGCCCCCATCACCTTTCAGCAACGGAGTGAGGGGAGCACTAGCAATAAATTCCGCCAATGAGGCGGGACAACGCCCTTGCAACCACAAATTAACCACTGGGGTGAGAGACGCGAGAAGGTCGTTAGCAATAGTAGACTCCGGACCACATAGAGCATCTAACAAATGTTGGGCTTGAAGGCCATCACGGCCGCAAGAGGTCCCCTTAGGGAAAGACCGTAAGCAATGAAGAACCTCCCTGCAGTCCACAGAGAGCGGCTCTTGGTCATACCCCAAAGCAGGCAACACCGGTGGAGGCGCCGAAGGGTGCTTGTTCTCAAGGGACTGACGTGTCTGCGGAGTGTTAGGTGCAACTCCCGAGGACGTGAGGACCTTCACGGTCGCTATATAGTGTCCATTCGATATCTTCCTCAAACACTGTTTGACATTGATAGCCATTGGGCAAGCACCGGGTCACCTTTCCGGGCCGAAGGGGGAGAAGGGAGCTCTCTAAACATGGTGTCAAGGAGTTTATGGGGGCCTCCAACCTCACCCCAAATGGACAATGCATCCAAGATATGCCGTTGTTGAAGAGCCTTTCTGTTGCCTGACCTCGAACTCTTGCGATCATGGGTTTTAATAACCCTTAAAGTACAACAGGGCAAGATCAAAAGCTGTACCCAAGAGTCACAAGATTGCGGGTTGGAAGACAACCCGGATAGCGAGGCTTTGAGGGCAGCCGAGAACGCCAACCTACAAGATGGGGGGACACTTTTAACTATTCGAAAACCCCAGTTAAATACTCTTTCAACTGTACAGCTGTCGAGCTTTGCAGTGTTGTGGACCCAAAGAAGGGATATGAGACACAGACTCGAGGATAGGAGGGGCACTAGGCCGAGGGATATCCACAATGGTGCACCTTGCATTTCCCTCGTTGTCCTCTGAAGGTGGTGGGACAGACACTCCCCTACCATGCTTACAATGTTTACTTAGAGCATGGATCCTCAAGCACGTACCACACATCCATTGCCCCATAGCTCGTAGTGTGGCCTCAAATGAGTTGAAAATGGTAATGTCATGGCGTAACAGCCCCTTGCATTCCTTGACCTTAGACTCCGAATTGAGATGTTGTTTGCGCAAGTGAACAACCAAATACGCAGGGGTGAGCCCCCTACCGTCAGAGCCCCCTGTCGTACATCCGTCGAGTCCCTTGAGAGGGCAGCGGACAAACAGCTTCTGCGGTGCCAAAGGATGGGGGCGAGAGGGGAACGAGACTAAGGGAAGAACTACTGGATCTGGGGGGGAAGGCATTGCAAATGGTCGGCGAGGCACCGAGCCCACAACTCCCACTGATGGCCAGAAAAATATTTACAAAGCCCAAAATACAAGCAAATTCCCAACACCCATCTCACAAAACCCAACAAAGAACAACAAAGAACCCAACTTCCATGCTAAAATCACCAAAAGAAGAAATACCCATCCAGGGAAACGTGAGACCACTGACCCGTTGAACAGGAAGCCGAAGTTCGTCAATGAGTTTGACAAAACCTGCCGGATCTCGTCAAAACCTGCCGGATCTCGCCGCTGGAGCTTCTAAGTATCTCGCCGCTAACCTACCGGATCTCGCTGCTAACCTACCGCTGGAGATCGCCGGTAACCTGCTGGAGATCACCGCCGGATCTCACTACTAACCTGCCGCTGGAGATCGTCGCTAACCTACTGGAGATCGTCGCCGGATATCCTTCTAACCTGCTGGAGATCGCCCTTTCCGCAAGAGATCGCTGGAGATTTTCCTTGGAGATCACCCTTGCCGCTTCTATCCCCCTTGCCACTTCTAACCTACTGGAGATCGCCCTTGCCGTTGGAGATCGCCCTTGCCGCTGGAGATCATTGGAGATCGCCCTTTCTTCTTCCCCTCAAAGTGTCGGATCTCGTCAAAACCTGCCGGATCTCGTCGCTGGAGCTCCCAAGTATCTCGCCGCTAACCTATCGGATCTCGCTGCTAACCTGCCACTGGAGATCGCTGCTAACATGCTGGAGATCGCCGTCGGATCTCGCTGCTAACCTGCCGCTGGAGATCGTCGCTAACCTGCTGGAGATTGCCGCCGGATATCCTTCTAACCAGCTGGAGATCGCCCTTGCCACTGGAGATCGCTTGGCTTTGTTTTTGTGAACCTATAAATACCCCCTCAGCCTCAACATTTGGTTTTATCTAAGAAAAGTTTAAATTAAGTTTTACAAGTGTTTAAGTGTGTTTTAAGTGTGTTTATGTTAAGAAAGTTTCACAAGAGGAGGAGATCATTTCGTTCTTTTGGGCTTTAATCTCATTTCTCTCTCACTCTTGTATTCAGAGAAGTTTTGCTAAACTCAATCTCTAGCAATTTATATTTTGATTATCATTTCTTTAAGCTAGATTTAATTTAGTTTATATTTCATTTTACTCATTGATTGCACACACAACCTATTGAGCATTTAGTATTTCACATTAAGTATAAATTGGGTGGTAGTGAGTGATACATTGAGTGTGAGCTTAATTTTTATTCTCATCCTTGTTAGAGAACAAAACCTTATATTTGCACTTATTTGTTGAGAGAACACGTTGTAATACACAAGAACACCGAGAGGAGTGGTTGGTGAGAGACGGGGTCAATTCCAAGAAGAGTGACGTCAGTTGTAAATCCTAGGAAGACATAGTAATTCCGAATACTTGAGGAAGGTGACACGGGCTAGGCCAACACTTAGAAGGTGTGTCGTGTATTGACAATACTGTGAGTTGTAAACGTTATCGGCAAGCGTTGAAAATCAACTGTGTAGTGATTTTTCTTATAGTGGAGATTCTCCTCGAGAGTGAGGAGCAGAGACGTAGGTCGAGGGTGACCGAACTCCGTGATTATTTGTTTGTGTTTGATTTTTTGCATTGATGTATTTTATTGTCTCATTGCTTATACCGCCTATTGCTTTATATTGTTTATTCTTGCACATAATCTCATTGAATATCATACTTGCTAGGATAAATTATTTAATAAGTTTTAAATTGGCATTAAATCAGATTAGATTAGCAAATACCCTATTCACTCCCACCCTCTAGGGTTATTTTATTTGGTATCAGAACTTGGTGCTCTTTGATTTGTGGCTTAACCGTCTTGAGTCAAAGATCCTCGCTTTTCTATATTGCTAATCTAGTTTTATAATTTTTTTCTTGCTTACATTTATATTTATGGATATATACGGTGCACCTACTTTAGGCTATGCCATTAATATTCCTCCAAGATTAGATAATTTCGCTTATGCTCAATGTTGTGTTAGATTTAAACTTTTTGTTAGATCTAAATATTTTGATTTATGAGAAATTATTGATTATGCTTATGTTGTGCCCACATTGGAGAAATCCAAGTGGAGCAATGAAGATAAAATAATGTTTACAGTGAACAAGATATTGTTAGAATCTTTGCTAAATGCTTTTGACTCGTCTTTTTATAACAAGTTTGATCATTTTGATAGTGCTTACAAACTATGGATATTCATAGAAGCACATTAAGAAAATTTGGAGGAGATCCGATGTGTTTTGGTGATTTCCACTTCAAGTGCTATTGGATCTTCATCGTGCACACGACTGTTTGCGTCGGAAATCATTTTCATTGTTGAATCTATTACAATCGTTTATTGACTTACAAAGATTCAAAAGAGGTAATCTTTTTATAAGATTTCTTGTTACAACGAAAACAAAAAGAGATCTCCTAGAAACACACACAAAGAATGTTTATCGCTCACTGCTTGCATGAGATCTTTACCTGTACTGCGGATGCTTTGATCTGTGGACCACCGAATCACAAGTCTGGGTTGATCATGATGAAGGTTCAACGTTCTTGTTTCTTTAAAGAAACAAGAACAGAAGTAAATATCTCAGCGATGTGAGATAAATACTCTTATCAAGATTAAAACAACGGTTTGATCTTAAGGGAAAGGTGAAACAACTATAGATCTCTCGAAATCTCCTCTATGTGCACAAGAATTCGCTAAGATCTCGCTTAAGGACTTTGTAAATCATAGCTCTGCTCTGAAAAATATGAGTTCTCTCGCACGTTCGTCAGTACCCTTCACAATTGCACGAGGGGGGGAGGGTATTTATAGGTTTGAATGTCATGTTTGTGGATAGGAATCCATAATTTGAATGTATCTTCAGTTAGAAATGGATTTCCAATCTTTAAGGATAACCCCAAAGCAGTTATGAAGCTACTGAAATGAACGAATCCCGAGAAACTTATCAAAAAACGCGTCGTCGGGAGGCTGACTGGCGAGACACATTATGTGTCTCGCCACTTTAGCGAGACACACAATATGTCTTGCTACAGTGGAGAGACACACAATGTGTCTCGCTACTTGTAGCAAGGCACAGTGTGTCTCGACACTTTTTTGCGCACCGTTTTGTCGTTTCGTTGATTTGCGTGTTGATTTGCGCGCGCTGTTACTTCTTCATTTCATTGTTTTTGACTCGGATATCGACATTCACTTTCTTCTCTTCATCTCGAGCTGTGTGCGAAAACCCATAGGTAATTTTTTACGCCTACAATGGCCACTAGGCGATAGCCATAGTGAGGTAAGCAAGTCCGATTTTGAAAGTAAGCTTTCTATTAATGAACTCGTTAGTGCATATGATAGATTAATGCATGCCTACAAGAAATTGCATCATAATTTTATTAATTTGAAAAGCAAGCATGTAACTTTAAAATCAGATCATGATTTGTTAGCAATAAAGTTTGATATCATTGCCAAAGAAAATATGACACTTAAAGATAGCAATGATAAATTAAAATTGAAAATTGATAACTTATCAAAAGAGAAAAATAATGCCTTGTTAGAAGTAGAAACCATAAGAAATGAATTTAATCATGTTTGTTCTACTTCTAATAACAATGCATATGTGCCTAATAATGAGTTGAATCTTATGAAAAACCACAATTCTTCCTTAGATTCAACCTTAACAAAATGCATTGATAATAATAAGAGACTTATGAATTTGTGTGCTAAGTCACGTGACACCACTTCTAAACCCGTATACTATGCACGCATGTATGGTAAAATTTACAAGTGTTTCATTTGTGGTCGTAAAGGTCATATTGCTAAATTTTGCTATGATGCACAAAAATCTACTAAGTCTAATATTAATGCTCCTTATGCATCTCATAAAGTTACTTCATCTCATACTTATACACATTGTCATTCACATGCACCAAAGATTAATCATAAGCATGAGAATATATTTAAATATGATTTTTGTGGTCGTTTTGGTTATTTGACCAAATTTTGATTTGATTTGAAAAGAATTTCTCATTTGCAAAAAGTATTTAAAAGACCATTTATGCTTGCACATAATTCCCATGCACAACTACAAAGTCAACAAAAACAAATGCACTTTTTTCATTGCTCATATTGCAATCGAAGGGGTCATTTGCATGAATATTGCTATGACTGTATTTGTGCACAAAATGCTTTCAAATGAGATCATAACCTAAGGGCATTGAGCTTTAATGATATGGGTCCCTAATCAATCCGATAGAAGAACATTTGGGTGCCAAAACAAATTTAATTTTATTTATTTTGATTTTTTTTATTTTTGTTTTGTTGGTTTTAATTCTCATATTTTATTGATTAAGTTTCTTTTAAATTAAATTTCTTGTATTCTTATTGAATATTTAAAAGATTATAACTTCAGAATTTTTATTCATTGTAAAATGAAATAAAAATAAATTTTATGATTTTAAAACCATACTTCATGATTTCTCATAAAAACTGTGTTTTAAGCTATCAGTCGACTGAATAGTTGACCGATAACTGCTCCTAGTCGACTGATCAGTCGACTGACGAGCTCAAAATTTTTAGGTTTCAGATTTCATTGGATTGTGTCTTCAACCCGACCCATATCTTTATGCTCGTTTATCTTTAGTCGTTGGATGCTTAATGGAGAGGATCTGAACCTTTGGACACTTCATATATATGAGAATAATCCCAAAATTCTTTTCTGCCAAATCTTCCACTTTGCAAAACCCTTGATTTGGCCATTCAATCTTCTCAGTCGACTGTCGTTCGCTTAGTCGACCGAGCCTTTGCCTGCGTCTGCTGCCGAGCGATCGTGCCTCCTTGATCCTCCTCCACAACTCAGTATAGTCCTTTCTCTCTCTTTTTATTTTAGTCTACTCTTATTTATTGTTAATCTAGAGCTTTTCTCCCAGGGTTTATCTCAGATTTAGGGTTTGTTGATCTAGGGTTATCTTTCATCTTAAATTGTTTGAGATCATCATTTGCTTAAATATATCTGTTTAATCATGTCTCACCAACCTCCTAAATAACCTAGATCTAGTAGACTCGTATCCGCTCCCACTCCCGCTTCCGAGGCCGAATTTGAATTTTATGAACAATATCTTAGAAATCCCTCACATATTAGCAAATATTGTACATTTTGTCAATTTAAAATGTTTCCCAGAAGATTTGTCAAATTTGATGATTTTGATCATTTTTAGTTGCGTACATTCTTTCATGATGCTAGTTTGTATAATTCGCTTACTCATACTAGTTGTATTTATTATTATCCACATCTTGTGTGACTATTTTATGCAAATCTACAACTAGATCAAACTGATCCTTATACCCCATATATTTCCTCCGTCGTTAAGAATTGTCGTATTCGTTTCTCTGCAAATCTTTTATCTGAGATTCTTGACATTCCCTTTGGGGATACTTTGCTGAATGATATTGATTATGATGATGAAAATGTGGAATCTTTAATACTTGTTCCTGGTACACATTTTCCTCTAGATAACAACTCAGCTTCTCCTCTTGCAAAAATTATTGCTCGTATTCTTAGTTATAACGTAATTCCCAAAACAGGGGGTTATGATCACTTCTCGCAAGATTTAACTAGCACCGTTTATGCTATCATTGGTCGCCGTGATGTCAAAATGAAGTAAAGTTATCCTTGATACCATGGCTATTAATCACTCTAAATTCTTTCCTTTCGAAGCTTTTCTGACTAAGATTTTTACTCATTTTAAGGTAGATCTATCGGATGAGTCCCCCATTTATATTCATGGATTCTTTGATTCTATTGCCCTCTCCAGAATGAATCTTCCTGTGACTCAATACCATTTAGACAATCCCGATGAACCTATTGCTCCTCACATAGGTGAATTATCCTCTCAGCTTTCTAGTTCTAGGGCTCATCCTCCTCGTGCTTCATCTTCCAGTGCCCCGGATGACTTAGGTAATTGTATGGACAGTTTAGAGGAGAGAGTATTTGATCGCCTGAGTGATTTTGAGCGATGGCAAGAAGAAATTCGTGCTGAAGCTAAGGTTTGGCATGGCGAGCTCATGGGGAGACATGATGAGATTATGAGTAGGCAGGATGAAATTTTGAGTGTTCAGTGTTAGATTTTGGATTTACTTATGCATTCTCCTCCTCCTCTGGGTCTTGGGCCTTCTGATATTTGAAGACAGAATTTTCTATTTGGGTTTTCATTTTATGTATTTGAACTATGTGTTTTGAACCTTTAACTTGTTTTAGTTTGTTTCTAGTATGTGTTTAGTTTGGCGTGAACAATGTGATTGTGCTTATCAGAATATTATAAAACACTCTTATGATGATATTTATGTGCTTCGGTTTATGGTTCATCAAATTTGTGGTTTATAATGTGTCTGTGAGATTGGTGATTCGTGCTTTGATCACATTATCATGCTTATCTTCTTATGTGATGCATAAATACGTATATTGATATGTGTATAATGTGGGAGAAACAAGTGTTTGAGATTGTTTGGGTTCTTTTTGCCTTAATTATCATTGCACACATTTAATATGACATATTAATAGGTGAGCAATCCCTATTGTGATCATACTCACCCATGCTTATAGGTAGGGCCGCCTGTCCATCCGGCCCGGCCCGGCTCGGCCCGGTCCGGAAATCCAGGCCCGGCCCGGGCAAAACCGGAGCCCAGACCCGGACCCGGGTACCCCGGGCTGGGTCCGGGCCCGGGCCCGACCGGGTTGGGTTCCGGGCTGGCCCGGATTTTTTTCAATTTTTTTTATTTTTTATCAATTTTTAAATTTTATTTAAATTTTAAATTATACAAAAAAAACAAGAAAAATTAATAAAAAACAATAATTTTATTAATCACTTAAAATGACATAAATTACAAAATAAAAAATGATAAAAATTAATTTTTTATTAATAATTAATAAATCATTTACAAATTACAAGTACAAATTTATTTTGGAATTCATCGCATCACAATAGATAAGTACATCCCAACTAGGTTGGCACCTACTCACCTATATCACTATCATTTGTAACTATTTCTAAAATAATTCTTTACTAATTTTAAGCTAAGATATAAAAATTACAATTTATTCTTTATATCTATCTGCTAGTTCCAATTCTTCAAATTTATCTTCAATTCCAGCCATCCGATCGATGCCTTGCGTTCGCTTCTCGTACCTCCACCAATCTTGTAAGCACATCACCGCTTGTACAGTATACTGATCTAAGCATATCTTGTGGTCGTCGATCAAACGTCCTGCTGTGCTGAAGGCGGATTCCGAAGCTACCGTCGAAACCTGTATTCTTAGTAAGTCACGAACCATGGTGGAAAGTATAGGATATGAAACTGATCCATATACTTTCCACAATTGCAAAATATCTAAAGCATTTCCTTGACATTTAACTAAAGAAGCAGATAAATATTCATCTATTTCAAAAACCTCCAATGATGACGATCCAAGTCCAGATCCACCAGTTAGCTCAGCTACCATTGCATACCTATAAAAACTTACACTTTTACCTCGGGATGAGCTCGAAGAAACCGAAGCTGTAGACTGTTGTGTAGCTATACCATGTCTAGCTGTATACTCATCATATAAGGTTTGAAAATAATTTCTAATAGCTGAATGATGAGTAGTAGCAGTAAGGATGGTTCCATCATCTAAGTCTATAATCTGATTACCATACAAGGATTGTAACAAACTTCGAAGGCCAATATCCTTCAAGCATGGATCAATAAGAACCCCCAAACCAAAAATATGAGGAATAGACCTAAAGTACTTATTAAATTTGCTCTCCATTTGAAAAATCATAGGTCCAAAAGTATCATCCATACGATATTTCCCAAAAAAAATTTTGAATATTTAAAATTTATAAAGTAGCTAAAGTAATGGTTGGATAATAACAGCCAGATAATAACATTGTAGCATCATAAAAAACTTATAACATTTCATTTAAATTACATATAATTGTCCATTCATCTTCAGTTATTCCATAAGTGCTACCAGAACTAGAACTAGAAGCATAATAGTTTATAAAATCAGTTATAATGTCTTTATATTCTATTGCTACACTTAACATTGCATAAGTGGAATTCCACCTATGGTCAACATCTTTTGGAATTAGTCTGGGCTTTATATTTTTTCTTTTACAAAATTGTTTCCATCTTTTAAGTATTTGTTCAGAAGCATTATGCATATAAGCAACTGTTCTAACCTTTTCTATCATGAGTTTAATTTCAGTAAATGCACTTTGAACAATTAAATTTAAAATATGACAGATACACCTAATATGAAAAAGATCACCATGACATGACAATGACAAAGTTGATTTGATAAAATCAACAGCTACATTGTTATTACTTGCATTATCTAGTGAAAGAGAAAATATTCTTTCTGAAATTTCTAATTTCATAAGTTCTTCAATTATTAAATTTGTAACATTAGTACCAGTATGTGACTCTTCTATTGCAATAAAGGAAACAACTCTTTTAAACATTTGCTAATTTTCATCAATCCAGTGTGCTGTGATACATAAATATCCAGTTTGTGCTCTAGATGTCCAAATATTAGAAGTTAAAGAAAATTTACAGTTTAAATTTTTAAAATAAGAAATTATTTTTCCTTGTTCCTCCTGATAATATTTTAAAATATCATGTTGACAGGTTTGATGAGAAAATTTATTAAATGCAGGATAAAAACCATCTCTAAATATATCTTCAAATTCATCCTCTTCTACTAATTTAAAAGGAAGGTTTTTAAGAATGATAAACCTGATTACGCATTTCCTGGCTCTGGCAGTGTCATAGTTCCAACTACCGAGACTACCAGAAGAGGAGGATTGAGAAATCATAGATTGTCGGATATCACCTTGGGGAGTCTGACCTTTGTTGTGTTTATCTAAATGGCGTTTGAGGTGGTTAGTGCCGCTCTTATGATGAGCTTGAAAAATCTTTCCGTATAACGCACACTTAGCCTTCTGGGTGAGGATCCTACCGTGTTCATCCTTGGTGACGTCGATCTTCTCGTAAAAATTCCACACATCGGATCTTGGCCTTTTAGGAGCTCTTGGTGCAGATTCGTCGCCACCGGATTTGGGATTAACTTCGGTAGGAGTAGACCCAGTAGGAGGACTCATTTCAGGATCGGGAGATAAGTTTTGCTCTTCATAATCATATCCGGAAGCCATTTGATGAAAGGATTAGAAAGTATAAGAGAGTATAAGAGTATAAGAGAAAGTATAAGAGTATAAGAGAGAAGTAGATGAGTTTTGGTGTGAAGAAAACAAATAAAAACCTCCCTCTATTTATAGAACCAGCCCCCTAAGCAAATGACCAAAATAACCTCACAAAATAGTCGTTTTTGACCGTTTTTGGGACAAAACGGTCAAAAGACCGATATGGCCGTTATTGTCGGGCCGGGCCGGGCCCGGCCGTTTTGGCCACAACGATCACTCTGCTGACCGTTGTGGCTGGGCCGGGCCGGGCTAGCCCGGCCCGGCCTGGTTTTTTGGGCAACGGTCACCAGTGGTGACCGTTGCCACCGGGCCGGGCTCCGGGCCCGGGCTGCCCGGCCCGGATTGTTGCCCGGCGTCGGCCCTGTTCCGGGCCAGGCTCCGGGTCGGGCCTGGACCGGCGGGCTTTTTGGACAGGCCTAGGTAGGGGGAGCATTCGCTCTCTTTCTATTTTGTCGATTTCCCCATTTTGATGTTGACAAAGAGGGAGAAACGAGTAATTTGTGAGTATATTGTTTGTACTTGTTTGTTTGTGTTTTTTACATTTTGAGGAAATTGTTTGTCATCATCAAAAAGGAGGAGATTGTTAGGACTCATGTTTATGAGCCTACTCTCTAATCTAGTTTTGATGATTAACAAACAATTTGTAACTATATTTTCTAGTGTTTGTATGTTGTTTATTATGTATCCAGGTTGAGGACTGTGAGCTAAAATAACAATATCAAGTTCAAGATTTAGAGCAAGCTTCATGAACAATCTACTTGGGTATATTAGTTTAGGAATTATATCTTGTGTGTAAATGCTCAAAGCTAAATTTTATACACACACGTATTTATCATTTTTATCACAATATGAGTATTTTTTAGAAAATATTATGTTCTTGGATTATGGACTATATAATACTAGTTTACATCTTTTCTTAAGTCTATAAATCCATTCAAAAGCTTTCAAAACTTTGTTTAAGTCGTTTTGGCCAAATCAAGTGTTTGAATGAACACGTATTTTTGAGTTTTCGCAAAATGATGAGTTTACACAAACGGGAAATGATATTTCAAAAACTCTTTTTCTAACATGCTCATATTCATGTTATAAACATTTCCCAAAGTTTTATATTTTTTAAATTTTATTTGCTATTTTTAAAAGGCCTTTGAAATTCAATTTCACTATTTATAACTGATCATGTGCATGTTATCAGTCGATTGACAAAGTCATCAGTCGACTGAAGAAAATATCTAGAATCACCAATTGTTTCTGCTCAGTCGACTGATGCACCATCAGAAGCAGCTCATCAGTCGACTGATGGTGCATCAGTTGACCGACGGGGTTTAAACAATAGCAAACATGCAGCTCATCAGTCGACTGATTCCTTCAGCAGTCGACTGACGACTACTGTAATGACTAGTTTATCTGATTCCTGATTTTCAGGGATTTTGTTGTTTTATGGATTTGTTTATTTTTTCTTGGCTTTTGGGCTTTGTTTTTGTCAACCTATAAATACCCCTTCAGCCTCAACATTTGGTTTTATCTAAGAAAAGTTTAAATCAA
>BQKN01063619.1:0-65023 GCA_022839385.1 Asparagus kiusianus
CGCTCACCGGCGTCACTTGAACTCTTGTGAACTGGGTAGTGACGTTCGATCGTCGATCGTTAACACCGAGCTGTGAGTGGGGACCTATCGGTAATTTTCGATGCCTACAGCGAACTCAAGCCTATAGGCTTGTTTTTAGCTCAAGTGGGCGAGCTCAAATCGTACAGGAGAGCTGTTAGACTCGTTCTGGCGAGTTGGCCAAACAGGCGGGGTTTAGCAATCTGGCAAGTCGGTCAAACTAGCGGGGTTTGGCAATCTTGACTTGTGCTGGTGAATTGGACGACTCAAGTGGGCCCTATCTCATCCTGGTGAGCTGGGCGGGTCTAACTTATGATGGTGAGTCAACTCCTAGTGGGAGACTGACACCACCCTTTGAGTTGACAAGAAGGGGTTTCATCCCGAGATCTTCTTGGCGAGTCGACTTCGGGAGGGAGACTAATACCACCCTTCGAGTTGACGAGGGGGTCTCTGTCACTTAGTCTTCAAAGTGCGGACTGACACCGCCCTTTGAGTTAAAGAGGGTGTCTCGACCCTTTAGTCTTGACGAGTTGACTAGAAGGTCTCGACAACTTGGTCTTTGAAGTGCGGACTAACACTGCCCTTCGAGTCGACGAGGGGGTCTTAGCGCTTTGGTCTTGGCGGGTCAACTAGAAGGTCTTGGCAACTTGGTCTTCGAAGTGCGGGCTAACCCCACCCTTTGAGTCAACGAGGTGGTCTCGACAACTTTGTCTTCAAAGTGCGGACTTATAACGACCTTCGAGTTGACGAGGAGGTCTCCACCACTTCGTCTCCGAGACGAGGGGACTCTTGACAATTCGTCTTCGAGAGTCGACCAGTGGGAATTTAGTCGTGTAGAGCTCTTAGGAAATTTTCACTACCTACAAGACCCCTATTAAAGTTTTTAGACCAAAATGTGGTTGGATGTGGTCTGGGACACTTTGAATGAAGATATCTACTGCTCCTTGGTCATGTATTAAACTTCAAGTGAGCTCCAGCTACTGACAGGTGAGCTCAAGCATCATGCGAGCATTTGGATATCGACAGGTGAAGTCAGGCATCTCGCGAGCTCTCTATGTCGCCAGGCGAGGTAAACAGCTACAGGCGAGCTATGTGTCTACAAGCGGTCTTTGTGTTTGCTAACTAAGGCAGTGAGGTGTTTGTCAAATCACATTAAATGCGACCTGATGGGGGTTGCCTCGTTTTCACGCACTCTACTTGGGCCGTCGATTTTGGCGATGCTCCTTATCTTAACCATCGCTTTTGAGAGGTTGTGTCATATATTTATTTTGATTCGCTAGATCTCAGTTGTTCATTTGAAATTTTGAGTGTCCTACCATGCTCGTGCCCGTTTGATTCGAGCTATCAAATTAAGCTGTCACAGACAATCTGAACCATTCATCTCGGCTGAGTTGGCGAATCTTGACTGCTGAGATTCATCTACAAAATGGGGCTCATCTCCATTATCGAGGGAGCACTATGCCTTCAAATTTCTCTTGCTTGAGCTTTCTCAAAGAGAAACCTAGCTCTCTCTCTCTTCTTTTAATGAGATGACCCCCAAACTGAAGATGCTAGCCTCCTAGGGGATGGGGAAAGTTTCTTATTCTGCCACTCTTGTTGCTGCCACCGTCGTTGTTGTTGACGTGGCACAAATCTGCTCTTGTAAGCTTAGGGTATTGTAGGACCGAATGCAGAGGAGATGAACAGACTCTTGTTCATCTCCTAGCGGGCCTTGCCTATTTAGGTGACGTTCCTTGCCTCGGCGAGCTTCTGTCAAGCGAGCTCAATCTTGTCTGGCGCACCTTGTGTCAGGCGAGCTTGATCTTGTCTGGCAAGCTCAGCATCGGGCGAGCTCGATCTTGTTGGGTAAGGTCTACCTTATCGGGAGAGCTTCATGTCGAGCGAGCTTGACCTTGTCGGGCGAGCTTCATGTCAAGTGAGCTCGACCTTGTCATGTAAGCCCGCTTGTCTAATGGAGCTCGTCTACATATGGCACGCCGCCCATTTCTAAGACTTAGAGGAAATTTTGATTTTTTAGTCAAAGTTTTTTTTAACTCTCCTTTGTTTTTGCATTGTAGCTACCTTCTCTATTGAGGCTCTCCCAAGGGGTAGGGCCATTGGACTTGCTGGCGGTAGTCCCACTGGTTTCGTGGCTCCCCATCGGTTTTTGTTCCTTAACCCAGTGCTAGCGTTTGTTGTCAACAAGACAAAAGAGTTGAAGCAAGCGATGTCCGAGGGACACTATTTGATGTTGTGGGAACTATCCATAGATGCGGTGCTAGTTCAATTTTAACGTCGAGAGATAAGTAAACCCGAGTTTATGATCAGAGATGCCAAAGTTGACCCCTACATCATGTTCCTTAGTGAGAGCAGGTGGCTCCGTGAGATAGATGGAGTTCGTTATTTTCTACCTAGCATAGCGAGGGGGTTCTCATTAGTAGAATTGTGTTCCCTCTCTATCCCTCGTATGATTAACTGGAAGCTCACTTGTTCTCAGAATGGAGTTACTTGTGGAACTTTCATCGACTCTTCGGCTGGTTATAGGGTTGACAGCTCTAGTAAGCTTGTCAATGCTCTAAACCTCGGCCTTCTATAGAGTGAGCTGCCCGTATGAGATACACCCATGGTAGCTGAGATTTTTCGTGACTGTTTCTTCAGAGTTGGGGGTTAGTTCCCTCAAAAGGATTTTTAGAGCCCCTAGGTGGGTTCACTCTTCGGCGGGTAGCAGTGCGTGGTGGCATATGATCACCGAATACGTGTTGGCAGATAACTCTGACTTCACGGCCTCAAGATCAACTCTCCGCAGCTTCACAATTTCCTGGAACTTTACTGTACGGATAGTGGCACAATCTTCACGCTAAATGGGGAGTTGGGATTAGCACTTCACGAGATGTATGAGGTGTTCGGACTGCAGATGGGGGAGTTTCCATACGAAGAGTATGTTCCCAGCCGACAAGAAATCAACCAACTCTTTGATCAAGCCCCTCAGGTGGCAGAGACTCTATGGGAGCTTCTCTACAACTATCACATTTCCTTGGATACCCTCGGATCGGTAGACCACAAGGGTAAGAAAAAGAGAACGTCAGGCATCAGCCATAAGAAAAATACTTGTTCCCTCAAAACGAGGATAAGAGACCGTCCATTTCACCATTACAAGAGTATGATCCAGCGAAGATAGAGAGGAAAATATCTGAGAATGGCGACTCATAGACCCTTGATCACGATGAAGATAGTTTCAAGGCTGGAATGACCTTTAAGCTGTACCATCATCGAGCAGCGTCCGCGATATTGGTGAAAGCATTGCTTGTTGGCTACTTAGTGTTATGGCTAAAGATATGTGTGGTTCCCATGCATTCCTTCGAGTCTATCCCGATGGACGTCATTTACCTAGCTGTTCGCTTGGCCTATGGATGGCCTTATGCCTTAGTGTTGGCTATGACGACTTGCATTCAGAGCGTGCTCTGGAAGCTATTAACGTAATTTTGTCATGTGTCATTTGTCTAGGAAGAGGGGGGAAGAAGATGTAGCCATGACCCCGAAGCCCTGGGTTAATCTACCCTACATGTATCTGATGGCCTAGTTCGTTAGACACTATAAGTATTTGATGTCCGTGCCCTCGGTGTGCCCGGAAGGAGGGTGTATACCCTTTGTTCAACGATTGGAGAGCTGCTCTTTGAAACTCAACTAGATTGCCGACATGAGGAAGGAGCTATCATTCTTTGGAAATTATGGCTTCCTCCACTTTTTTTGCATACTTCTCCGGCGGGAGATACGGTGAGTCACTTCCGGACGTGCCGGCTATAGACGAGCACACCGCTCTATCTTTGGGCACCTTTCGATGAATGGTGAACATTCATCCGAGTTATAACATTCTTCAGATGGGTCCAATATGCTACCTGGAACCTTATCTCCCTTTTTGATTTGTCCGCCAATTTTGGTATGATTAGTTGTATGTGGGGAACATCAAACCCAGCTATGTTATGAGGAGGGTTGGTTGTCAGAGCGCGGGAATGATTCTGGACACACACAGGATGCACCGATGCGAGGTTCGAGTTGCCAGGACGGGACCGTACCCTTTGTCATATGCTTACATATTAGAAGTGGTACCGAGGCATGAGTGCAAATCCAGAGGGATCCATCATTGGCAAATCTTGCCTAATGGTGCAGAGACGCTGATCGAGAGCCATTCCCCTTAGATCGAGACGAGGAGGTCATCGACAAGCCCATGATGGTTGGGAGGAGGAGTTGTATGAGGGGTTGGGGAATTTCCTCCCATCCCAACTGGGGCTCAGTGAAGGGAAAGAGGCAACCGCGGTGTTGGCCATAGTTGATGAGTGTTTGGAGTATGCCAAGGGCCCTATTGCTGAGTGAATATAGGCTTCAGCCTTCGCTCTTGATTCCTTATCCCCACCGAAGTGTAGGTGAGAGACAAATGTTAGTGTTTCCATCGAGTCGGCGGCTAAGAGAGCTTGTTATGCAGAGGAGGCTTCAGCTCATGAGGAGGTCTCGACTCAAGAGAAGGTGTTGGGTCGAATGATCGTTGCAACTGATGTTTAGGCACAGGTTCAGCCTTCCGATGAGGTTCCCCTTTCTCCTGCTTCTCGTTTCAACCAAAGAATCATGGAGTGGACCATCAAGAATTTCCATACTTGCCTCCATGACAATATCCAAATGGTGTTGGATGAAGGCTGCTCTTTTGACCGGTTCAGACCACATTTGGACATGTATCTGAACGACTTACGCGTGTTGACGGGCACATATATGGCTTCTCCCTTCCATAGGCGCTTGGAGGCAGCAGAAAGGAACGTCCATGCATTTCTTGCCCTTCATTTGAAGGATGTGGTTGCCTAGGCTATTGAAAATGCTCGATCCATATCAGAGGAATAGAAGCAATACTTAGATGAGACCATGGCCGAGGAGCCATTGCATGGTAGGCTACTACCCATCGATTATTCTAAGGATATTAGAATGCTCAGAATGGATCAGGATGCTCACGAACATATAAGTTCGATGACTAATGAAACAACATCATTTGTTGGAATGACGGTGTTGGCCATCAGAGGTAATCGTTAACATGATAGGAATTGTCACGATCGGAGCGACTTTGTGGACCTACCACTCCATTAAAGAGAGTTGGTAAGTATATTTTGATCAGGGGTGATTATTAACATGACAATAGGAGTCGTCCCATCATCCTATTGGAGATGATCGATGAGGGAGATTTAGAGAAGATTATCAGAGGTAATAGTTAACTTGATAGTTTTACAAGATCCATCGTCCAGTTGAATAGGATAGATGAAGAAATGACTATCAGAGGTGGCTGTTAACTTGATAGTTTTGGGGACCCACCATCTTATTAGAAAGGATTAGTGAGGGAACATGACTTTGGCCTTAACTGTAGGAAGGTTTGACCATGTGGGAGATTTGGGATGATGCTAAATGCTCACAGTTTTAGTCGTCCATTTTTAAAGTGGAACTCTTGTTCTTAGAAGGAATCGAGAGGGGATTTTGCCTCTGGTCCTAATTGTAGGAAAGTTCACCAAGTGCGAGGTGTAAGGAGCATTTTAACCTCATGTACCACTTGGAGGGTTTTAATCATTTTGGACATGATTAAATAACCATGGTGGGAGGTTCTTAATGATTAAGAGTGGATTACTCGAATGGTTAGTTTTCATCTAGAATAATCAGCTTATTCTAGGTTATCCTTAAGAATATCATGTGTAGTATTGTCCACGAACTTCTCGTCAAAGATAGGGAACAGTTTAGCCTCGTATAGAAATTGGAGCTTGCCGGGTTATCCTTAAGAATATTATGTGTAACATTCTTCAGGAACTTCCCACCAAAGGTAGGGAATAGTTTAGCCTCGTATACCAATTAGAGGTTGATGGGTTATCCTTAATAATATTATGTTTAACATTCTCCAGGAACTTCCCATCAAAGGTAGGGAATAGTTTAGCCTTACATACCAGTTGGCGGTTAGGGAAAAAGTTTATACTCGTATACCCGTTGGAGTATTAAGGAGATCGGAAGAAAACTAAGGGTAGTACTTCTTTAGGAATTTTCCATTGATAGGCATAAAAATCTTATCATCGTTCGGTTTAACGAGGCGATAAGCTCCATTTGAATAGACTGTTTCTATTATAAATGGATCTTCCAATTTGGGTTGGAATTTATCTTTCTTCTTAGAGTTGAGGATCATGGGTCGTCAAACTGTGAGGACCAGCTCTCCCTCCTTCAAGGATCTGTGTTTGACTTTCTTGTCAAAAGTTTTGGAGATTTGGGATTGTAGGCAATAAAATTGCATTAAATCCTTATCAGAGAAGTTCAGAGCAAAACTGTTAAAACCTCGCCTGAAATAGCAAAAAGGGGAAAAACACTGACAGAAAGGGGAAAAACGCAGATATCTCCCAAACCGTAAGGAATTTGGCGAAATGGAAGAAGCCAACCGAAGCCTTTGGCACAGTTCGGATGGCTCCGTCTCGTCAAGATAGGCGATTTTCATATATAATTCGTCCAATTACGACTTACGGTTTGAAAGTTATGACCTATTCTTCGATCCTTGCTCAGGAGCTCGCCTAACGACTTGAAGCTCGCCTGCAGACCCAGGTCCGCCTGTAGTCCCAAGCTCATCTAAAGGCTAGAGCTCGTCTAACAGCTTGAAGCTCACCTGCACAGCTTCGCGTGCACCTGCAAATCCGCCTGCAGACCCAAGTCTGCCTGCAGTCCCGAGCTCGCTTGCAGACCTAAGTCTGCCTGCTCGCCTGCAGTCCCAGCTCGCCTACAGTTGAAGCTCGCCTACAGCTCGAGGCCGGTCATGCGTTAAATTCTTTGTCTACATGTCCTCCTTGGTGAGCGAAATGTAGGGAAAACGGTGCGCCACGAGGTTGCAATGTTGGACTGGCGGCTCTGGTTCTTCAGGAGATGTCTTGATCTGAGTCAGGAAAACTTTCATTAGGTAAAGGCTTCTTGCAATGCTTCTCTTGTGTCCTTCGATGGACGTAGTAGCTCATATAGAGTTATTCTAGCCAGTATATTGGCTAACTGCGTCATAATATCGAAACGTTGTGGCGTATTCGAGCTCCCCTGTTTGTCCCTTCTAATCGGTTGATTGAATCGAGACTGCTTCGGGTTCTGAACCTCTTGGTGTAAAGGCTCCTTCTCCTTTAGCTTTGGTTGAGTCTTGTCAATAGATACCGAAGGAGTTGTGACTACCCCAATTTCCGCTAATGTCTTTGAGGGAATGGTTTTGGTTACATCTTGTTTGGCTAGCTGATCGGAGGCACTCAGATATTTTAAATGGTAATCATTTCCACTCCTGGTAGCAAAGACACCTTGCTCATCTTCGGAGAGCAGGAAAGTGGGAATTTCTTCGTCATTTTCTTCTGGAATAGTTGGAACTCCATAACAGGACTTTCCTTTCCCCTTTGATTTCTTCTTAGATGATGACTCAGCCCATTGTTCGTCTTCGATTAGATCCGGATGGACTCAGAGAATCTCGCCATTTGGGGTTGTGTGTGGCACAAGTCCTTTCTGGTGTTGTTTGTGAGGATCATCATTGACAGTCTTCACTATACATTTATTACAGGCTCGGGCTGGAGCCAGTCTAAAGGAACAAATTCGAAGCTAATTGACACAACGTTCGCACCCACTTTCTTCTCCTTGGATGATTTTACCGTCATGACCTCAACATCGATCAACGCTTGGATCTTATCCTTGAGGGTGTAATTGCTTTGGTATGATGATGTACCATTCTATGGAATGCGTAGTATTTCGGATCATTAACCTTCTTGGCGTCTTCCTGATCCTAGATGGGAGGTAACTTGATTTTGTTATTCTCCACAAGGTGTTTGAAGAGACTAGGAACTTCGTCCTCCCTGAAAGAATAAACTTTCGGAAATTTCGATTCTGTAGTCTTCGGCTTTTGTGACCTCTGTTGCCGTTGCGACTGTTGAGGCCCTTTTTGCGGTTGTTGAGGCCCTTTTTGTGGTTGTTGCTGCTACTGCCATAGTAATTCGAACGTCTGGTTCGCGTCCACTGCATTTGCTTGGGCTTTCCCTTTACCTCGAGGAACAAAATTCTGCTTCACGGTATTAGCCGGCGTTTGACCTCTTTCGGCCTTCTTCCTTTTGAGGAAACATTCGGCTCGTTCTCCTTACACTTTCAAGTCCTTCCAAGGCTTGGACGGCGCCATTCCCATGGCTTCCAGGATATCTAGCAAAAGGTTTTTGTGACAAGTCTCAAGGATAAAATCTTCGCTTACTGGATCTCGACAATTCATTGCTTTGTTCCGTAATCTTTTAACAAAGTTCTCTACCGACTCTCCATCCTACTGTTTCTCATCGAACAGCGTTCCGATTAAAACTTCGGTGTCGTCGTTGACGAAATTCGCAAGGAACATGTCTTCCATGTTGTCCCAACTGTTGATACTCCCCGGCTTGAGGCGACGATACCAATCGAAGGCCGCCCCTCGAGGAGCGCTAACGAATGACCGTACCATTAGATGTTCATTGCTGGAGATTATTCCCAAATGGGACTTGAAGTATATTAAGTGCTGAGTGGGGGGAACCCTTTCTGTCAAACGACGTAAAATTAATTAAATTAAACTTCACCGGATACGGGATTGATTCCCATTCTTTCACGTATGGACATGGTATTCCGGACTTTTTTACCTCCTGAGCACTCATCAAGGCGTTGATTTTGCTCTCCAAGTCCCTCATCTTTTTATCTTCGCTCATATCTTTCTTCGAGCGATTACGGGGAGAAGTGACATGGTCCTCCTTCGTATTGTTGTCGTCTAAGGGTCCACCCCCAGCATTGTTATCAACGAGAGGGATTTCCGCATTAGCGTTCTCGTTCGCTTCCCGATCATTGTCAACCTAATTAGGGTTATTATGACGACTGGACTCTCCCTGTTGATTCGTCAGCGCCATAATTTGTTCGTTGTGCATACCTCTCATTTCCTACATAGCCATCTCCATTTTAAATTTAAATTTCTCTTTCTGCTTAGTTAAAGCCTCTTCGAGAATTTTAGCCATTTTTTCGGCATTAATCATGAACGATTTGTAAGATTATCCTACACTGGATGCCGTATCATCAGAAGCCAATGCAGAGCAAGCATCTGACGTTTCATAGTTTGAGGATCGTGACCTTCTGGGTCTAGGTCTGATAGTTCCAGATCGCAGCCAAGTCATGCGTTGAGATACTTCTGTAAAGGCTCAGGACTAAAGCATCATACGGATTTGCCTTTGTCGACCATGTTGATAGTGACTCGCGAGAGTTCGTTGTTGTGCCGGTTGACCTTCTTCTGCGGAAGCGCCTCGGCTTAGTCTCGGATGTTCTGGTGGAGATTCTTTCAAACACCAAAACTTTTTACGGAGCCTTAGGGCTGCAGCATTCTGATAATACCACCTTGATTATCTTTGCACACAGACAGTGTGAGTCCGTGTCTCGGGTATTTCTTTTTCGGAACTTATTCGTACCCCCGGCGCAATAGTACAACTCGTCGGTCTGATGACTGAAGCAACCCATCGTGTGTTGACACGACTTCCTACGTATAACTTCATCATCGGACGAACATGTTTCCCTCTGGGGATATGAAGCTTCATTGGCATCTCCAAGAGTCACTCGTTTAGATTTATGCCTTCGTGTGCGTGAAACTCTAACATGCTCTTGAACTTCGACTCGCAATCCGACGTGGTCAGTCATAGGGGCTTTCCCTTTGTTGTTATTAGGGGGATTAGTACGACCCCAGCCTGAATTGTTGTTTGTGAACCTTTCAATGGCCCCAATCACTCCTTTACAGGTGCTTTACCTCGATCTTCATAGAGTGGACCAAGGCGGTCTTTTAAGATAACCCTGAATTTGGTGAGATCCACGCTACCATATGGTTCTTTTGGAGGTACGGGAATGGGATCTGAAGTTGACGAAGGTCGGACGATAACTTCGTTCACTTTCGCCTTGGGCGCTGACTTCACCTTCGGCACCCACACCTATTTGTGCTTGGGTGATTTCTTAACTGTCTCATCCTTCTGCATTTCTTTCGCTTTCTACAAAAGGACTCAGGCATGCGTGAGCAATGCGCGACGCTTCTGGATTTGCTCCTCAAGGGTAGAACGGGTCCTTTTGACACGAACCCACTCATTCTTCTCTTCTTTGGATAAGGGGTTGGTTGCTCACTGTTGTTGTTCTCGGCGCTACCTAGATTTCAGATCCACATCATAGCAGATCTCGTCCATTGGCTCCAAAACCTTGGCCAGTTGACGCGCAAGGCATTGACGCCATCTTTGGCGCGTCCTCTTTGACAATGTTGGTGCACCTTCAGTAGTTATCTACATGGTGGAGGGGAGGTCCGGATCTATAGCTTCGACCTCGTTGGACGTTGCATGGGTGTCGTGAGGTGTAGGTGCAGCAGTGACCAGAGGATCTTCGAGCCTGAAGTCTAGCGAGTGTTCCTAGAAGAGGAGGCCTTCCTGCATCTGCTAGGAGAGGTAGATCTAGAGGAGGAGGAAGAGAGATACTCTTCAAACTTCTGCTGGTCGAATTCATATTCAACCTCTTCGTTCACCCGGATCTTGATCGCCCGTTGCGTCACGACAGCTTCGGCAGCGAGGCTGTTGGCTCCCACTGTGGTCACCATTTTGTTTCCTTCGAACGTTATCTTCATTACTGATTTCATTATAACTTTAGTTGTTTACAAAGAATTCAAGTAACAAAAATAAAAGAATTATAACTCTCTCGAAAATAACACAAGATCCGTTTATCGTCTCTTGCTCGTGTGGGTTTTTGGCCGGTGATGGGGACGTCAATATCCGTGGACCACCTGACAATCAGATCAGATCCGAAGTTTCATTGATTCACGAAGGAATCAAGAAGATGAAGCACTTATCTTGGCAACAGTAAGATAATTACTCTTCGTAAGATCACCGCAACGGGGTAATCTTAAGGGACGAACATGAAAACTGCAGATCTGATGAACTCTTCTTTCCAGTGCTGAAGAACTCAATCAATCTCCTCCTCTCTTCTGAAATTCGTGCACCTTTAGTCTTCAGTCCGGCAGGGCTTCGCCAACGCTCGAGAATTCTAGATCTGAAAAATGAAGGCCCTGGGATCATATTTATAGGTTTCAGGAGCCATGTGTTTAGATAAGAATGGTTGATTCCCTTTTATCTTCAGTTGAAACCACTTAACCACATTATCAGGTCAGTTGGAGCAAATCCAGACGGTTAACGATCGATAACCCACCGAAAACAACCAAAATCAGTATTTTTTGTATTGTAGACACTTCTGAGTGTCTCAGCCAAGCCGAGACACTTGGAAGTGTCTTGGCTTGGCCGAGACACTTATAAGTGTCTTGGCCAAGCCAAGACACCATGGGGTGTCTTGGTTTGGCATTTTCTGGTTTTGGCACGTCGAGTTTGTTTCCGCCATAAATTCGTCGTTCGGACTCAGAATTACACGGTTCAAGATGCGTTAGAAAGCCGATGAGAAGATCTACAGGCTCCCATGATTGAATCATATATGGAATAAATGGGACATGAGGGGTGTTCCGCCTTTCGTAAATAACGTAGGGCTCCCGATCACTTATGTTTTCGTTATTCCAAAGTGTCGTTGCTTCGTATGATCCGTCAACTCACTTCATACGTTTGTCATCATAAAATGAGCTTTTGTGATTCGAATGGTGATGTTCATCGTTCTTCTCTCTATCTTGAGCTGCATGCGGGGACCTATAGACAATTTTTGACGCCTACAGTAACTCCTTAGCCTTCTATATGAGGCTCTCGATACATGCAAGCAACACGCAACGTTTCTGTGTTTGCTCTTCAAGGGTTGAATGAGTCCTTTTAACATGAGTCCACTTGTTAGCTGTTGTTGTAAAAGAAGAATCTTTTATTCGCTACAGCGGGGATATCACTTAGGCTCCAGGTTTGCCTCTTTGTGGATTTCATATACCGATTCTAAGGACATTGCGAATTGTCGCGTGAGGCATTGGCGTTGCCTTTGACGCGCTCTTTTTGAAAAAAGTCAGCACATTTTCAGAAGTGAGCTCTTTGATTGAAGATGTGTAGTTCATGGTCTTGGCGTTGTCATACGTAGGAGGCTATTGCGAGGTGTATCTTGGGCCGCTACAGGGTGAGGATCCTGATTTTGTGCCTTCAAGTCTGAATACCCCCAAATCTTCCTTATGGAGTCTCTCCTATGCTTGCGAGGAGTGGATGATTTGGAAGATGAGGATAAATATTCCTCGTACTTTGCTTGGTTGAACACATACTCGACCTCTTCGTCGATCGGGATTATAATCTTCACTTGCGACACTACACCTTCGGTAGAGAAGCTGTTGGCTCCCACTGTGGTCGCTAGTTTATTTTAGTCAAAAGTTACTTTTTCCATTGCTTTCGAACCTGTTACACCGTTTATCGATTACAAGTCTGAACTAAAAGAAAATTCAATCTTTTTATAAGATCTTCTTACAATGAAAAAAAATCAAAAATTACAACTTTATCTAACAAAACATAACAATAGTTTATCTCCTGATGCTTCGTGTGGGATCTTTGCCTGTGCTGGGGACGCGTTAGTCCGTGGACCACTGCAGATCAAATCCGGTTGACTGTATATATACGCTCTTGTTTCACGAAGAAAACAATTGTAGCAATGACAATCACGACCAAGCGGGCTTGTGGCTCTTCTCGAGATTAAAAAAAGGTTTAATCCAGAGGAAGAAGGGGGAAAGAATCTTGAATAATTCAAAGGGTTTTTCTTTATGAAAAAGTTTGCCAAGATTCGCTGATTCTCCTCTAAAATTTGTTGTTCACTATTCAATTCAACAGCACCTTGCCCTCTGATTTTTAGATCCTCCTGAATGAAGATCCTAGGCTTATCTTTATAGGCTTTTGTCGTCATGTTTTCTGATAAGATCTGATGATTTAACGTCATCTGCAGTAAATAACCGCTCAACCGTACTTAGGGATAACTTCAAAACAGTTGGGGAGGTCTTGGAACAAAAGAATCCATAAAAGACATCGAAACCCATGTTTTTGGAAGTTTTGGGAGCGGGCCACTACCTGGTGTCTCAGAGCTGTGCGAGCCACCAAATGCTGGCTCGCAGCCTTGCGAGCCAGTTTGTACCACCTTAAGTATTTCAGGTCTAACTCTCTCGTCCGATCTCAGAATGAGTTAATTTAAGATGCATTATATAGATGATGAAAGGACCTATAACTTTTATCTTTTGAGTTTCTTTAGAATTAAATCACATCATGGCCGAAATGTCACTTTGTTATGTAAGCCACCAAATGGTGGCTCGCAGCCTTGCGAGCCAGTTTGTATCACCTCGGGTATTTTGTCTCTAACTCTTTCATCTGATATTGAAATAAGGTGATTCAAAATGCATTGGAAAGCTAACAAAAAGACTTATAACGTTAATGTTTTGAGTATTTTCAGAATCAAATTGTATCATAGATGAAATGTCACTTCTTTGTGTGAGCAACGAAACGGTGGCTCGTAGCCTTGCGAGCAAGTTCGTACCATCTTGGGTATTTTAGCTCTAACTCTCTCGTCCAATCTCAGAATGAGGTGATTCAAGATGCATTAGAAAGCTGATGAAAAGATCTACAACTTTCAATAGGTGAGCCACACATATTATGGGCGAGTCACACATGGCATTTCGCCCCTTTTGGGCGAAACACAATTCCTAGCTGTGTTGTTTTGCCATTTCGCGTGTCACGTTGACTCTTATGCTTTACCATTTCACTTCATACATTTTATTAACTTAGAGGTGGCCGGTTAGCACGTGGGTCACTTGGAGCTGGTCGGTGAGTACGCGGGCCACTTAGAGGTGGCTGATGAGCGCGCGGGCCACTTGGCGAAAGCTGATGAGAAGGCGGGCCACTTGAAGGTGGCTGGTGAGTGTGTGGTCCACTTGATTTTCCATCCCGATGCTTGTTACTATGTCATAAATGTTGGCCTTCTTGTTTTGATGATGATTTAATAAATAATTTACATCTAATATTGTTTGTCTAGTGTTTATATTTTTTTATTTATTATAGACAAACAATATGTTGGAGGATGGATGGATTGCGCCATAACGATCATATCAAATGAAGGTTGGCGGAATAGTGGTTGAAGCCTTACTATTCAAGTTAAAGATCCAATTACAAGCTTCATCCAAGTTTACTAAGTTGAGCAACAATGAAGATCAAGATCATGCTTGGGTAACATTAGTTTAGGTTTTATATTATGTGTGTTAGTACTTTAAGCTCAATATTATACACACACATTATATTGGTTTCCATGTATATCTAGTTTCATATATACATATATGTTTGGTTTCTATGTATATATATAGTTATATATATACATACATAGTTTTGAGTTTTCATGTTTATAAATATGTGATTATATATTTCGTATTTATTATTGTGTTTTGGTTTAACTATATAGATATGAAACAAATATACATTAATATATATCCTCATATGTTTCATACTCTATTATGTTTAAATATATATTGCATAGAATATGCAATTTTATGATAATATTGATTTCTTAGTATATGGACTTAACAATTATGTTATACATATTCTATTAAGTCTATATAATAATTTTGTATTGTTTCAAAACATAGTTTAGTCAAAATGTCAAAACATGTATGTTTAGTTTTTATGTTTTTGGACTATTTTGCAAAATGATAATATTTTACAAATGTAAAGTTCAATTCCAAAAATTCTTTTTGTAACATGTTCATTTATATGTTTATAAACATTTTCCAAAGTTTTATAATTTTTGGAATTTATTTGCTATTTTTAAAAACACTTTAAAGTTGAGTTTTTTCTGTGCATTTTAGGTTTGTGCACGTATAAGTCGACTTATTAGTTGACTCATGAGTCGACTCATAAGTCGACTTATGAAGTGCAACCCAGTTGTGTTTTTCTTCTACTGAGTCGACTCATATAAGTCGACTCATAAGTAGACTCATAAGTCGACTCATAAGTAGACTCATAAGTCGACTCATAAGTCGACTTATCAGAGAGCCGTTGCACAGTAACGGCTAGTTTTTAGTTTTGTTTGTTTTTAGGTTTTTGGTCTTTTTGCTTGGGTTTTTGATGATATTTTGGGAGCCTATAAATACCCCATTGTATTTATCTCTCCCACTATCCAAGAGAATGTTTTAAGAAAGTTTAACAAGGGTTTAATGTTTGGTTTTGTTTAAAAAGCTTTTAAGCATTTTTCTAGTTTCGGTTTATGAAGAGAATTTCACAAGAGCAAGTGGAGATCATCATTTGGTGTTTGAGCAATCACTCTCCTCCCTCTCTCTCGTTATCATCTAGAGAAGTTTTCCTAAACTCATTCTAGCTATTTATTATTTTGTTTCTAATTTCCATAAGCTAGATTTATATTGAGTTTAGTTAAATTGTTTTTATTGAATCTCTTTGTTCACACACAACCTATTGAGCTTATTGTATTTTCATTCATAGTATAATTTGGGTTGTGGATTTGTGACTTAGAGAGTGAGCTTACAATTCGTTCTCATCCATTATAGAGAACAAACGTTTTGTATTGAGCATGATTGTGGGGATACACATAGTAATACACTAGTACACCAAGAGGAGTGTGTGGTGAGGACGGAGTCGATACCGAGAGGAGTGGCGTCGGTGGCCTAGTGAGAGGTGATAATTCCGAGCACTTGAGGGAGTCGATACGTGAGGACCAACACTTAAGGTGGTAGTTAGTATAGTTACATTGTGATTGTGAACTTTGATCGGTGAGCGTTGAAAACTGATATTATGTGGTGTACACATTTTCGGGTGATCGTTGAAAACCCGGTGTGATAGTGGATTTCTCCATGTGAGTGGGGAGTGGAGACGTAGGACGGGAAGTCCGAACTCCGTGATCATATAAGTCTACTCATAAGTGGACACATAAGTTGACTCATAAGTAGACTCATAAGTCGACTCATAAGTCGACTTATCAGAGAGCCGTTGCACAGTAACGGCTAGTTTTTAGCATTGTTTGTTTTTAGGTTTTTGGTCTTTTTGCTTGGGCTTTTGCTGATATTTTGGGAGCCTATAAATACCCCATTGTGTTTATCTCTCCCACTATCCAAGAGAATGTTTTAAGAAAGTTTAACAAGGGTTTAAAGTTTGGTTTTGTTTAAAAAGCTTTTAAGCATTTTTCTAATTTCGGTTTGTGAAGAGAATTTCACAAGAGCAAGTGGAGATCATCATTTGGTGTTTGAGCAATCACTCTCCTCCCTCTCTCTTGTTATCATCTAGAAAAGTTTTCCTAAACTCATTCTAGCTATTTATTGTTTTGTTTCTAATTTCCATATGCTAGATTTATATTGAGTTTAGTTAAATTATTTTTATTGAATCTCTTTGTTCACACACAACCTATTGAGCTTATTGTATTTTCATTCATAGTATAATTTGGGTTATGGGTTTGTGACTTAGAGAGTGAGCTTACAATTCGTTCTTATCCATTGTAGAGAACAAGCATTTTGTATTGAGCCTAATTGTGAGGATACACATTGTAATACACTAGTACACCAAGAGGAGTGTGTGGTGAGGACTGAGTCGATACTGAGAGGAGTGGCGTCGGAGGCCTAGTGAGAGGTGATAATTCCGAGAACTTGAGGGAGTCGATACGTAAGGACCAACACTTGAGGTGGTAGTTAGTGTAGTTACATTGTGATTGTGAACTTTGATCGGTGAGCGTTGAAAACCGATATTATGTGGTCTAAACATTTTCGGGTGATCTTTGAAAACCCGGTGTGATAGTGGATTTCTCCCCGGGAGTGGGGAGCGGAGACGTAGGACGGGAGGTCTGAACTCCTTGATCATATTGCTTGTTTGAGCTTGGCTTGACGCACTTATATTTGTGAACATCTTTATTGCCCCTCTCTCATTGTTTATTTAATCCACTATATTGATTATATCTTGTTTCACCCTTGTATTTGTTTCATATCCTTGCATAGTTATCTTGATACATATCATATTTGCTAGGATATTTGTTAGTAAGTTTTAATTGGCATTTAAATCGGATTAGATTAGCATAAACCCTATTCACCCCCCTCTAGGGTTCTTTCATAGCGACATTAGGGTCTAACAATAAACACTTCACCAATCCATTTCATGCGCTTGTTGATGTCAGATACCCTTATTGATTTGGATAATGACGTTCATCATCTTCTCTCCGTCTCGTACTATGTGCATGGACCTATAGGTAATTTTTGATGCCTACAGTTAGCTTGGTCAATATCTTCATGATCGTCTTGTTGAAAGCCTCGGCTAATCCGTTGCTGAGGGATTATAAGCCAGGGATGCCAGGTTCTGGTATTCTGAATTTATAACACATCCTAGTGAAGGCATGACTCATGAATTATGATCTATTATCATGAATGATGTGCCTCGGCATGGCACACCGATAGATGATGTGATGATTAATGAACTTGATCACATCATTGGTCTTGACTTCTCTTAAAGTAACGGTTTCGGCCCACTTGGAGAAGTAGTCGGTTATCAGAAGGATAAAGTGATAACCTTTTGCTGATTGAGGAGTTATCGGTTCGACAATGTCCATCCCTCATATTTTAAACGGCCACGAAGTTGCTGCGGATGCAGGTTTCCGGGTGGTTTGTGCATGTAATATGCGTGGATTTGACACTCGTGGCAACTATTGGCGTAAACGATAGCGTCGTTGATCATTTTGGGCCCATAGTAGCCGATTCTTCACAAGCGGTCCCAGAGCTTGGGTCCATGTTGGTGAGCTCCACATGCACTATCATGGGGCTCCTGTAGGGCTTCTTGTGCTTCTGTCATAGAGATACATCAAAGCAACATACCATCGTACTATCTATGATACAATGCCTTTTTGGTTGCATCGTAGTAGAATCTCAGTGCGCGTCTGCAAACAGAATCTTGCTCTTTGATGTCTTTAGGTAGTATACTGTAAAATACGTAGTAAATGATCAGAAAGCGTCAATCTCTCAATTCGGATTGGCCTAAAATTTGGTAAGTTGCAATCACCTCCAGAGCATACTCTGGTTAGTAGAGTTGTCAGCTTGTGACGGTGACTTATTGGCTTGTCCCCAGTAGCTGGGCTAGGTTAGCTGCCAATGACGCTAATGCATCTACGTACGTGTTCTTGGAATGGTACACATGCTTGATGTGGAAGCTGTCTAATGATTCAGCTAGCTTAATGGCCGCTTGGTGACATGGGATTAAGTCGTCATTCCTGACTTCATATTCTCCAGTCATCTGTCTGATAATGAGCTAAGAATCACCGTAGGCTCCGAGGTGCTTCACCCCTAACTCCTTGGCGATATCAAGTCAGATGAGTAGTGCATTGTACTCAGCTACATTATTGGTACATGGCTCAGTTAGTGAGAAAGATCTGGGTAATACATGGTTTTGCAGAGAAACCAAGACCAACCCCACACCTACGATGATAGACCCACTGGTGCCCACGCGAGATGTGTCATCAAAGTATAGTCACCAGGCTTCTTCTTACAAGGTTGCATTTCCTTCGTAGGTTTCATCCGACATGTCTTCAAACATATCAGTCTTCCACTCGAGCAAGTGACTGGCCATGAGATCGCATATTGCTAGTCCTTTGATAGACTTCTGCGACATGAAGTGGATGTCGTATTGAGACAGCAAGTGTGCCCATCATGCCAGGTACCAATTCGAGGACCCAAGCTATGTCATGAATACTCGGATAGGATTCATCCGGGAGATGACATGAATGGTTTGACCGACCAAGTAGTGTCGAATTTTCTGAATTGCAAACATTACGGCTATACATTCATTTTCAACTATGAGGTATTACCGCTCGGCTCCCTATAGGGTCCTACTCATGTAGTAGATGCCTTGATCATGGTCAGCATCGTCATTTTGTGCTAAGAGGGCACCGAGAGAATGCTCCATTGTTCTCACATAGATCAGGAAGGGCTTTCCCGAGATGGGGATTGCTCCACCGCCTTACGGATAGAGGTTCTCTTCCCTACTGTCCAGCTTGCCTATAGGAAGGACCTTTCCTTACTTCCGATGATGGTCGTCGATATACACAGCAGGATTCGATACTTAGTTTCTTGCTTCACATAGGTGGGTGTAAGGCATCGATCGAGATTCCCCCTATCAAGGTCGAGCTCTCGTATACTTATTTGATGGCATGGCTTGTTCTCCATCTTCTCGACCTAATATCAACAACGAGTATTGCAGATCCTTCTATTCCTCAAATGCAGTCATTAGAAGAGAGCAGGTGGGTAGCAAAAAGTTTCCGTGAGGCAAGGGAAAAGCTTCACATCCACAAATGTTGGGAATTCTTCAAATTCTTCCCTTGTTTCTCTGGCTATTATAATGATTTGCTGATTGATAAAGAGAGGCTAGGGACGTGGCATACTATCCTTGATGTAGGTTGCTTCTGGTGGTTGATGAACATTCGGCTCGGATATCTTATCATCGTGTAAAGGAGCGCTGTCACATAAAGCCTTACCTTCCGTGTCGATTTGCTTGTCAGTTTGGTTATGACTAACTGTACATTAGGAATCCGAGTCGAGAGCTGAGGATTAAGGGCGGTCTTATAGATGGTGTCCGAGCGTGGCTTTGGAGTGTGACTGGTTGCACAGGCGCTACTTTCGCCCCTCTTACGACAGGGTGTAAGACACAGCTTACTTTTTTTTATGCAAGTCACTCATTACTATGAATGAGCCTGTGAGGTTGAAGCACATTACAGAGTTAGAGGCCGAAGAAGACGTTAGGGCTGCCACTAAGACCACCAGTGATACTGAGCTTCTGGGGAAACAAGGGAAGAAGCCTGCCAGACCCTCTGGCAAAGGCAAACAAATGGTGGAGGATGAGGAGGAGCTCCTTCCCACTGATGACGTAGTGGAGACCTTGGAAGAAGACATCAGTGATAGTGGAGATATTGAGATTCAGGGTGATGAAGAGCCTATCGAGCCAGGTTTGTCTGACTCCTTCTTTTCCTCAAGATCACTTACGAATCTAGTGATCATTTGTCAGGTTCGTCTGTTTGCTTTGTTTAAGCTTCCGACGACTTTAAAGAAGTTGAGGCAAGAGGTTTTATTTAGTGTCCTAACAAAATGACAAATGTCCTTCCAGGTGAAGCAGTTGAAGAAGAAGAGCCTCATCCCTTCCTTCGCACGAGATCTCGATCAATTGCTGAGGCTTCTTCATAGGTTGATTAATGTGCCAAGTTTAGGCAGGAGAGACCTGCTATTCATAAGGAGGCTTGATCCCCAAAGCAGAAGAAAACAGTGCACAAGTCTTATATCGATCCGCGTGCTTTTTAGGCGGAGTTATTCAGCAACGCACCTACTGGTGGAGAAGGTAACGTTTCGTCTTTGTGTATCCATTGATCATTTTACTTGTGAATTCTTCAAACCTTATCATATTCTGTGTTCTTAGGGTGCCGCGAAGGAGGTGTATTTCTGTACGAACCTCTCTTTCCTAACTTTGCTCACTTCAATGGCCGGGGCTTCGTGCAGCAGTTGCGTGAGGCTATTGGTGAAGAGCCTATGCATGCTAGGGCTGGTCAGGGTGCTGATGTTGGCGAGCTTGATCCAGCTATGAGGATCTCCAGCCTAGGTATATCTAATACTGGTAACACACCATTCAAATAGCAATTACAGGTGTTGAATGATTCTGAATCCATAGATCCCCTAATCGTTTCTATGCTTTATGCTATTTTAGAGAAGATGAAGGGAATAGGCTTGAGTGCCAAGGCGGGGGAAGTTGTTGTAGCCACAGAGGGTGAGTCCGATCTCTACTCATTCTGAATTTTAGTTCTCCTTCCTTCTGACTAACTCCTATCTTCCGTAGGTATGATTATGGAGGGTTTCGTTGAGGATGAAACCCTTCAAGATGATGACATAGTGGAGTTGGGTAGACACACATTCGACCTGACTCCGAGCTCCTCCAAGAATGAAAATATGTTGCTCGATGATTTGTTATCGGAGCAAGCCCATCACGAAGCTGTAGGACCACGCATGGAGGCTAGTTCATCTGTAGGCAAGAATTTTTATTACAACTTTGCCACAATTCATTTCTCAGTTCTTACTTAACTACAAGAGAGTTTTGATTGTAGGACCAGCTAGCGTAGCTGATACAGCTACAATCATTGGTGCTTCTGATCAGCCTGAGGATCTTGGCTTCCTACTATTAGAAGTGGCTATGGCCGTCGCCCAGTCGCCTACTTCTCAACTCGAGGCTATTGTTCCTTAAGATTCGATGGTTACAGAAGTTGCTATTGTAGGCGATAGTCCTATCATCCTAACCATAAGACCAACTAAAGAAGCTGGTACTTCGATGACTATCATACCTACAACTATTCTAGTGATTCCCGATGTTAGGTCGGTAGGGTCAAGCATGGGACGCCAAGCTGAAGGGTCCTCTACTGGCATTAGTAAGTTCTGCTTTATAACTTGCTTTGAGTTTCCAGCCGATATTTTAAAACATAATATTTATCCTTTCTTTATGTAGAGCTTCCCACATTTCCATATGTATCAGCTACAATCATTGGTGCTTCTGATCAGCCTGAGGATCTTGGCTTCCCTCTATTAGAGGTGGCTATGGCCGCCGCCCAGTCACCTACTTCTCAACTCGAGGCTACTGTTCCTTAAGATTCGATGGTTACAGAAGCTGCTATTATCGGCGATAGTCATAACATCCCAATCGTGAGACCAGCTAAAGAAGCTAGTACTTCAATGACTATCATACGTACAACTATTCTAGTGATTCCCGATGTTAGGTCGGCGGGGTCAAGCATGGGACGCCAAGCTGAAGGGTCCTCTACTGGCATTAGTAAGTTCTGCTTTATAACTTGCTTTGAGTTTCCAGCCGATATTTTAGAACATAATATTTCTCCTTTCTTTATGTAGAGCTTCCCACATCTCCATATGAGCTTATCATGCCTTTGCTGAGCGATATAGATTCAAGAAAGGAGATTTTCTGTGTGGATCTCGGTCATTTCATTTCTTTTGTGAGAGGAATGATTGAGAAGATCCTTGATCGAGGATATTCTTTTGATATGTTCAGGCGGTCTCTTGATCACCATATGATGATGCTCAAGGAAGAAGGATATCCTGATTTAGCTGATCTTCTCACCGCAGACTTAGCCACTCTAAAGCTCAACTTCCGAGAGCTGGGGAGCTATAGGCTACCGGTGCTTCTTCATACGTTACTACTCAATTAGAGTCCTAATTAATCAATGGTGTGACACCCAGATGTCCATTTAGGACAAGCATCAAACACAGGAGAGTTATATCATGCAGATGACAGCGATTCTCTCGAGGAAAGACAAGAGCATGGCCAAATTGCTTAGCTCTTTAGTCTTGGTCGACGAGAAAATTGTTGATCTTTAGAAGGCCTTGAAGCATGCTAAAGATTCCTGGTCGTTCTCACTGGCAAATTAGCCGATGCAAAAGACTCTTGAAGACATGTACTAGAGAAATTAGAGCCTGCAAAGAAAAAGCTGACCAAGCTAAAAAGTGAGTCAGATGCAGGCTTATCTCTAATGAGAGATTTTGGATAAACTCTGCTAAAGAGGCATAAACTCAGTTGTTGCTAAGTCAAATAACAATTTGCTTCATGTGTTATATAGGCTTATCTCTAATTAGGGATCGATATAAAGTCCCCAGAATGAATTCTGATGTCTTTTTCGTAGTGAAAGACTAACCGGTAATGTGTGTTTGGTGTAGGCTTATCTCTAATTAGGGATCAAGATAAAGTCTCTCATGCGTGTAAGACATGGATTCCAGCGTTATTAATAACATCCTGCCACGATGTCGAATACGTAGGCTTTGCTATTGTCACGGGAATGCGCTAATAATCAGTAGCATGTGTTAGATGCAGACTTATCTCTATTTAGGGATTAAGATAAAGTCCACCAGAATGAATTATAGCGTCTTTTTCGCAGTGAAAGACTAACCGGCAACGCGTGTTAGGTGTAGACTTATCACTGTTTAGGAGTTGAGATAAAGTTCCCCATGCATGTGAGACATGGATTTGTGATGTTGAGAGATTGTGACTTTTCTTAGGGTAAAGACGAACCCAATGTTGGAAAGGAAGAACTTTATATTCTATCCTCAGGTCTTCTTTTGTGGTAAAAATGAACCCGGTACTAGAGAGGATGAATTTTATATCCCCATGTCTTCTTTTGGGGCAAAGACGAAGCCAGTGCTGGAGAGGAAGAATTTTATATTCTATCTCCTACTGTAAAAGAAACTCAAACTAGGATCTCCACTTCGAGAATTTGGAAGGTAAAACTAAGAGTGCGATCTCCACTCTGAGAATTAAAAAGATCTAGGTAACCCTAACTTTTATAGGATTGCTTGTCTAATCTAAAAATAAATTCTCATTTATCAAGATCGAATTTCGACTTCAGCCCTAACTTTTATAGGTTTGACCGAAGGGGAAAGAGTGGAAGACTTTTGTTTATCGAAAAGGAGTTCCGATTATGGTCCTAACCGTTTAATGATTTGATCAGGTAGGGATTATTGAGATGACCCTAGCTTTTATTGGTTTGATCATTCAACTTGGGTGGAGGCCCTTTGTTTATCAAAAGGGATGTCATTTTTCTAAAAGTGGACCTCTCATTCATGGAAGGAATCGAGAGGAGATTTTGGCTTTGGTCCTAACCTATAGAAAGGTTTGACCAAACAAGTAGTGGGAGTGTGGTACAAATAATAGTAGGAATGTTGACTTATAAAAATCACTCGGTAGGGGTTGTCAGCGTCAAGTGATAGGGATTTAACATGAAAGGGGTTTGCTAATTACCATGAATCAGTAGCTTGAACTTTTGAGTATCGTGTTAGAACTTTAACATTAGGAGTGTTATGTGCACAAACACAGTGGGAGTTTGGATGGACTCAGCCAAAAGAATTTTGGTAGACCCACAGTTAGTTAATTTGATCTGTGAGAAACTTTATAGTGGAGGACCGTGAATCATCAAGCACTTCATAGTTATATCATGGGAGTTTCATGAGGGAAGATTGACCTGATGAAGTCATTGAATCTCATTTTGACGAAAGAGTGCTCGGAAAGTCACAACTGGAGGGTTTAATCATCTTGGAAATGATTAAATAGCAATATTAGGAGGTTCTTAATCATTTTTTTTATCATGATTAAGAGTAAATTATTTAGATGACTGGTCTTCATCTTGAATAATCGGCTGATCTCGGAGTATCATTAAGAATACCATGCATAGCATTCTCTAGGAACTTCTTATTAAATAGGTTATCTCGGACGTACTAGGGATAGTATTTTTTTCAGGAACTTCTCATTTATTGGCATTATAAGCTTGTCACCATCTTTGGTAATTAGGTGGTATGCGTTGTTTGAGTAGACTGTCTCAATCATAAATGGTCCTTCCTATTTGGGTTGGAATTTACCATTCTTCTTAGAGTTGAGTATCATCGATTGCTGGACGGCAAGAACTAAGTCTCCTTCCTTGAAGCTTCATTGTAGGAATCTTTTATCAAAAGCCATGAAGATTCTGGCCTAGTAAAACTCAATTTGCTACTAAGCCTCTAGGCACTTTTCATGTAACATCTCAAGTTCCTCGAGACATTTCTGATGTTGGTCCCCCGTCGTCATCCCTGTTGCGAGAACAATGTGAAGGGATGGAATTTGAATCTCCAATGGAAGAACAGCTTTGCATCCATACACTAGAGAGTACAAAGTCGCTCCGATAGGTGTGCGGATTGTGGTGAGATAGTCCTAGAGAGCTTCACCGAGTTTGTCGTCCTAGTCTAGTTTATTGGTTCTCACGAGCTTTGACGAAATCTTAATAATGGTTTTGTTAAAAGCTTCAGCTAAATCGTTTAATGTGTGATTGTATGTCGTTGATGAGACATCTTGAATCCTGAACCTTCCATAGAATTTCATGAAAGTATTACTGACGAACTGAGGATCGTTGTCGTGTACGATTCGTCTTAGAACATCGTATCGGTAGATAATATGGTGTTTGATGAACTTGACAACATCGCTTATCTTCACTTCTTTGATTGGAATAACATCGTCCCACTTTAAGAAGTAGTTGGTGATTGCCAGAACGAAATGATCACCTTTGGCTGACAGTGGAAAAATAAGACCAATATTGTCCATTCCCCATGTCTCGAATGGCCATGAAGTGGCCGAAGGGTGCAAATGTTCTGGGGGTTGGTGTATATAATTTGCATGTACCTGACATGCGTGGTATCATCGGGCGTAGTCAACTACGTCCTTGACCATGGTTGGCTAATAACATCCCATCCTTCTGAGTCGATCATAAAGTTTAGGACCGGGTTGGTGTGCGCCACACATTACGTCATGTGCTTCCTTGAGAGCCTCCTCTACTTCTTTGGTAGAAAGACACCAAAGTAAGAAGCTATCATATGCAAGGTGATAAAGTGTCTAAGTCGCCGTGTTATAATAGAATCTTGGTTCTCTTCTTCGGACCATGTGTCTTTATTTTATGTCTTTCGGTAAAATATCGTGCAAGACATAGTCGATAATGGGAAATCACCAATATTGAGGGTCGAGTTTGATTCTGGTCGAGTTTGATTCTGGTCGAGTGTGCCTCTTTGATGTCTAGGGAGTAGTCCAGTACGAAGAGTTGGTGAGTCCTCACAGTAACTAATTATTCTGTCTCGGGAGTCTGCGCCAGAAATATTGCTAATACCGTGAATGCATCTGCATATGCGTTCTAGAGATGTGGAATGTACTCGATGAAGAATTCTTCGAACGAGTCTGCTATCTCGATGACTGCCTGGTGGTATGGGATTAGGTCCTCATTCCTGACTTCATACTTTCCTCGAATTTGGTTGACCATCAATTGAGAATCACCAAAAGCATGGAGATACTCAACCCCCAACTCTTTGGCAAAACTGAGCCCATTGAGTAGCGCATTGTATTTTGCTATATTGTTGGAACACAGCTCAGTTAGTGAATAGGCTCGAGGCAGCACGTGTTTCTCTGGGGAAACTAAGACAACTCCAACTCCTGAGGATATTTTTGAACTTCCGGGAGTGCTCGTCACATTAGTTGCCCTAGAAACACCGTCGAAGTACAATTGCCACACCTGCTGATGAGAGGTAGTGTTGACTTCATGAGTTTCATCCAGCAAATCTTCATATGATTCGAATGTATCCTTTACATGGTTAGCCGCTAGAAGATCACAAATCGCTTGCCCGTTGATCGACTTTAGTTGATTGAAGTGCAGGTCGTATTAGGACAAGAGTAGGGCCCATCTTGCTAACTACCAATTCATTGAAGTCGGTTGCGTCATCAATACCCAGACTAGGTTAACATTGGAAATGACGTAGATCGTCTGTCCAACCAGGTAGTGTTGCATTTTCTGAATTTCGAATACCAAAGTGAGGCACTCCTTCTCGATCATCGGATATCGAGATTCGGCACTTACCAAAGTCCAACTCAGATAATATATTGTCTGTTAGTGACCGTTGCTATCGTGTTGTAAGAGAAAAGCACCAAACGAGTAATTCATTGCTTTGACGTAAATTAAGAACGGTTTACTCAACTTCGGTGCAACAAGGATAGGAGGATTTGCCAGATATGATTTGATATCTTCGAAGGCCTTCTGACAGGTATCATCCTAAATAAATGACATGCTATTTTTCGTAAGATTGGAGAATGGTTGGCATTTCCCAGATAAGTTTAAGATTAACCAGCGGATATAAGCCAATCACCCTTGCAATCCTCTGAGTTTTTTGAGATTTCTCGGGGGTTGCAATTCATGTATCGCCTTCACCTTATCGGGATCAATATGAATACCCTTTATGGTGAAGACAAATCCAAGTAATTTACCACTGGACATTCCCAGAAAGGACATGGTAGGGTTCATCTTCAATTTATGACCCCGCATGAGATCGAATATTGTCCTCAAGTCTTTTATGTGGTCATCTTTGCTACGCCTTTTCACAACCAAGTCATCAACGTAGCACTTGATGGTTTTCCTGAGGTGTTCCTGGAAAATCTTCGTCATGGCTCGTTGATATGTAGCACCCGCATTCTTCAAGCCAAAGGGCATAACCATGTAGTAGAAGGTGTCGAGCGGAGTCCTGAATGCAGTATGCTTTTCATCATCCGGGTACATCTTGTTTTGATTGTTACCTAAAAATCCATCAATAAAGAACATTCTCTCAAATCCGCACATGTTTTCCATGATGACATCCATGATCGAAAGAGGGAAATCATCCTTTAGGCAAGCAGTGTTCAGGCCTCTGAAGTCAATGCAGATCCTAATTTTCTCATTCTTTTTAAGAACCGAGATAATATTTGCTAGTCAGTCAGGATGTTGCTCTTCTCTGATAAAGCCCGAGTCGATCAGCTTTTTAACCTCAGACTCGATTGCTTCGATAATTTACGAATGAAACCCTGTCCTTGCTCTTGCTTGATAAGTTTGGCATCCAGTTTGATGTTGAGGCGATGCATCACCACGTTTGGATCAAGTCCTAGCATATCTTCATAATTCCAGGTGAAAACATCTATGTATTCCCTGATGAAAGAAATCAACTCCTCCTTCTCGTCTGGTGGAAGGCTATCATTGACGAATATGGGCTTTGGATTCGCTTCATCGCCCATATACACCTGGACCACTTTGTCTTAGGTTGGAGGTTCTCTTTGTTCTAATCTATCACCATATTGGATATTCAGGTAATGGATCCAAGGATCTTCCCAAGTTAGCAATTGATCATCTTCCTCTATTATGGCGGGATCGACCGTTGCTATATTTAACATCAGGCCTCTGAACATTTTTCCAAGGCAAACGTCGGAGTCCCAACTTGAAGAATCAGATAAGTATCCATCCTTATTCACTAATCGGTCAATGACTTGCCAGCAACACTCATCATCGAATGAAGAGACGTTGCCTAGACCCCTTTTATAGCTATAATAATTATTACGTTTTCCTTTCGGTACGTAGGTCGGGCGAGGTAGAACCCGTGGACCTCGACCAAAACAAAGACTTTCTTCGAGTGCGAAGTTGTATCCCTATTTCTCCATGAAGTTACACACTTGTTGACTAAATGAATAAGTGAGGATCTGGTCTTTCATCGTCCCTATCTTCCTTTGAGAAGGGATCTGATGGTGGAGATATCTCCCCTTTGACGAAGATTAACTCCTTTTCACCCCCTGCCTTAGTAGGAATGACGAGGGTTATTCTAAATGAGTCTTGGATATGCTTCCTCGTCATACAAGATGATTGAAGCGTCATATGTATATTGGGGTTATCATAAAGCCCATGTATTACATCATCAAGAAAGGCGAATACTCCAAATCATTATTTATTTCCCCTTCGGTCAGTTGCTAATTACAACTACCATCTGATGATTCTCCACCATCAAGATTGATTACAAATGGTACAATATCATTTAATACAAAACCTCCATCATAATTAAGCCTAACTTCGGTGTTAGCTTCTTCTCTATTGTCCATGCCTTTGGCTGATGGTTCAGTATCAGATTCAACACCGTAAAGAAGAGAATCAGTGAAATAGTTTTTCAATCCCTTAAATGGTTGCTTATGTGCGACCATCGTCTTGACCTCGTTATTAGTTTCTACATATTTTAGACACTGGTGGATGGTGAGAGGGACTATAACATTACCATGGATCTAGGATCGACCCAATAGTAAGTTATAAGAAGTCTATGCATCGATCACATAGCACGTGACCTCCGATTTTAAATCTCTGAGTTGGCACTTCATCTAGATTTTACCCGGTGGTCTAGACCCACTGGTATTGAATTCATAGATAACAGTGTTTATTGAAGCCAACATGCTAGCAGGAATTTCGAGATTGTACATCAATCGGAGTGGCATAATGCTGATAGCAAAACCCGTATTGACTTGGATCCGGTTGATAACACAGGAACCGATGTATCCGGTGATATACAACAGTCTGTCATGCTTTGAATTCCTTGTTCGCATGTCCTATTTGGTAAAGGTTATGTAGTGGAACTATTTTGCCGTGAGGTTGCAGTGCTGAACTGACGACTCTGGCTCCTCGTGGACTGGCTTGATCTGAGTGAGAAACACATCACAATTAGCCAGAGCTTCTTGCAAAGCCTCCCGGGTGTCTTTAGATAGATGTAGTAACTCATATAGAGTTATCATCATTGGGATGTTATCTAATTGGGCCATAACATCGAAGTAGTATGGAGTGTTCGAACTCATATAGACTGCTTCAGGTTTTGAAGCTCTTGGTGCTGGGGTTCCTTTCGTTTAGCCGTAGCCTTCTTCTGTTTATTGGTTGATGGCTGCTGAGGTTCTTAAGAAGTCATGGTCGTGACCATCCCATGCTCAGCCAATTGATCGGTCACCTTGGGATAATTGAATTGATACTCGTTCCTGCTTCTAGTAACAAAGGCTAGTTCTCCGCTGGTCACAAAAGCTTCATACTCATCATTGGAAAGTGGGAAGGTAGGGATCCCTTTGTCATTTCCCTCCGGAATCACTGTGGTAGTGCAACAAGACTTTCCCTTTCCCTTAGACTTGGATTTCTTCTTAGAAGAGGACCCCGTCCACTATTCGTCTTCGACCAAATCTGGATGGACCTAAAGAATTTCGTCGTTCGGGGCCATATGTGACACAAGCCCCTTGCAGCACTGTCCGTGAGGATCGTCGTTGACGATCTTGATTTCTACCTTCGTCACGGGTTCTGGTTGAAACCATGTTAGGGGAACAGACTCGAAGCTGATAGTAATTACGTTCATACCAACCTTCTTTTCCTTAGGTTGCTTCACAGTGATGATCTTGACATTAATCAAGGCTTGGATTTTGTCCTTGAGCGCATAACATGTCTTTGTGGGATGATGAACCGCCCTATGGAATGCACAGTATTTTGGATCTGTAGTCTTCTTAGCTCCCTCATGGTCAGTGATTGGAGACAACTTGATCTTGTTGTACTCTAAAAGGTACTTGAATATACCGAGAACCTCGTCTTTCTTAAAAGAATACTCATTTGGGAACTTTGGTTCCGCGGTCTTCTGTTGCCACTGAGACGGCGACTGTTGCGATGCTTGCGGTTGTGCTTTCTACTAAGGCTATAGTTGGAAGTCAGATTCAAGTCCACTGCCTTTGTTGGCACCTTCCCTATACCACGAGGGACGAAGTTTTGCTTAGGAGTATTCACTGTCGGTTGGCCTCTCTTATCCTTCTTCCTTTTGAGGAAGTGTTCGGCTCTCTCCCCGTGCACCTTCAGATCTTTCTAGGTTTCGGATGGCATTGATTCTATGGCTTCTAGCATATCCAAAGAGAGGTTGTTGTGATAAATTTTGAGGATGAACTCCTCCGTGACCGGGTCTCGGCAATTTATTGTTTTGTTCCGGAAGCGTTTAACAAAGTTGTCGATCGTTTCTCTGTCTTTTTTCTTCTCATCAAACAATATGCCGATTGACACCTCAATTTCATCATCAAAAAAGTTGGTGAGAAACATACTCTCCATGTCATCCTAATTGTTGATAATTCCTAGCTTGAGATGGTGGTACCAATCGAGGGTAGCTCCGTGAAGGGTACTAACGAATAACCAAACCATCAAGGGTTCGTTACCAGAGATCACGCCTAGGTGGGACTTGAAGTAGATTAAATATTGAGTGGGGGAGCCTCTCCCATCGAATGGCGTGAAGTTTATCAAGTTAAACTTTTTCGGATACGAAATTGATTCTCACTTTCTAGGATACGGACATGGAATCCCGATCTTCTTTACCTCTTGAGCAGACATCAATGCATTGATCTTGCTCTCTAAGTCTTTCATTTTATCGTCCTCACTTGTATTTTTCTTGGGATGATTTCGAGGAGGACAACTGGACCACCCTAGCATTGTTATCCTTAGTGGGACCACCCCTAGCATTTTGGTCAAAGGAGGGGTATCCACGTTGGGATTTTCATCCATGTCTGAATCACTATCTCCTATATTAGTAGCGTCATGACGGCTAGATTCACCAATTTAGTTTGATAAGGATTGAATCTGTTGGTCGTATACTTCCCTCATTTGATGCATGGTCAACTCCATCTTAGCTTTCAATTCTTCTTTCTGTTTTACCACAGCTTCTTGAAGTAATTGAGTCATTTGCTCAGTGTTGATCATGAACGCTTCATGTGATCATCCAGTGCTAGACATCATATTATTAGAAGTGACTGTGAATTTTGTATCTGATGCTTCATCATCTGAGGAGTGTTCTCTACTCGGCCTAGGTCTGATAGTACCCGACCATAACCAAGTGAGACGCTGGGATGCCCCTAGAAAGGGATCAGGACTGGAACGTCGTATTGACTTTTCCTTATTGGCCATCTTGATGGTGACTTCTGAGAGTTTGTTATCCTTACTAACTGATCTTCTTTTGTAGAAGCGTCTTGATTTAGATTTGGGCGCTTCAGTGTAGATCCTTTCGAATACTGAGAACCTTCGTGGAGCAGTCCTGGGGCAGCTACATGCTGATAATACTACCCTGATTAACTTTTCACATGGACAATGAGAGACTGATTCTGGGATACTTCTCTTTTGAGATATCTTTGTACCCTTAGTTTGATAGTATAACTCATCGGCATTGTTGCCGGACCAACCTATTAGCTGTTGACTTGATTCCCCAGGTATGACATTGTCATGTAATAGAAACGACTCCTTCCGGGATATAATGCCTTGTTGGCGTTCTTAAGAGTCACATATTTAGATCAACCCCCTTGCGAGTGTGGAATCTCAATGGGCTCCTGAACCTGGACACGTAGCCCTAATCGTGCGGTTACAGGTGTTTTCCTGATATAGGATGGCTTCAACTTGTTAGGAAGACCCATACGACCACTATCCTAAATAGTCCCTCGGAATTCGTTAGTCAGACCCAAGCGTTCTTTCACTAAAATTTTGCCCGATTTTCATGTAGAGGACCAAGGCGGTCTGCCATTTTCATTTTGAATTTCGAACTATGTAGAGGTGTTTCGGCTATTTTTGGTGCTATTTTCAGCGTTGTTTTGGTTCAGCACCCAAACTTGTTTGGATTTCAGTGGTTCTTTGACCAACTCTTCCTTTTACAGCTCCCATGCCTTCTGCATGAGAATCCGTGCATGAGCGAGAAGTGCGCAATGCTTCTGGATGCCTTCCTCGAGAGTGGAACCGGTTCGTTTGACACAAAAACTTTTTGGTTGATTGTTTGGAGAAGGGATCAGTTGCTTGTTGTGGCTACGACTTAATTGCTTAGCGTCTCCTAAATTCTAAATCCACTTGATAGAGGAGTCTATTAACCGGTTCCAGAGCTTTGGCAAATCGACGAGTGAGGCGTTGGCGCTGTCTCTGACGAGCCCTCTTCGTCAGAATTGGTACACCTTTAGCGGGCAACTCCTTAACTAGAGGGACGTTGTTGTGAGCAGCAGATCTGGCTTCCTTTGATGCCGGAGGGGCGATTGGGTGAGAGTCATCGCCCTTGGTCTTCAGATTCGGAGACTAAAGGATCTTCTTCGAAGATGAGACCTTCCTACGCTTGCAAGGGGAGGAGGATCTGGAGGAGGATGAGACATACTCCTCGAACTTCTGTTGGTCAAATTCATACTTGACCTCTGCTTCAATCGGGACTTTGATCCTTGGTTGCGACATTCCGGTCTCAGCAGCAAGACAGTCGGCTCCCACTATGGTCGCCAACGTGTTTGCGTCGAAAGTTAGTTTCATTATGGAACTCATTAGAACATATATCATTTAAAAACAAGTTCAAAAGAGTGGACCTTTTTATAAGACTTCTCTTACACAAATAAAAAAAAGAAAATTATGACTTCCTAGAAACACACGCAGAAGACATTTATCACCCGCTGCTTGCGTGGGATATTTACCTGTGCTGGGGACGCGTTAGTTTGTGGACTATCAAGAAATCAAATCTGAATTGAAGGGAATGAAGGCTCGATGTTCTTATATTGTAAAATACACAAGAACAGAAGTAAATCCCTCGACAAAGCGAGATCAATACTCTTCTCAATATTGAAACAAAGTCTGATCCTAAGGAAATGGCTGAAGGGGTTACAGATATTTCGAACTCTTCTTCTTTATGTGAAGAACACACCAAGAACTCACCTTCTGATCTGAAATTCTTGCTCCTCCTCTCACATGTTAGCAACTCACCTCAAGCTCAAAATTCCCGATTACCCGTGCATAAGAGACCTAGGGTTGTATTTATAGGCTTCCGGATGCCCTGTTTTCTGATAAGAACTCAATATTTGACCTTATCTTCGGTTGGCAACAACTTTAATAGATCACCCATGTTTAAGGATAGCTTCAAGGCAGTTGGGGAGGTTTCAAAACCGTCAAAACAGATCAAAAATCATTGAAACGCATTTCGGGAGTCCTGATAGGTGCGAAACACTCTTAGTGACACTATTTCACACATGGGTGTGAAACACCAAGGGTGTTTCACACTACAAGTGCAAAACACAAGGTCGTTTGTCTGTCGTTTCACCGTTTCACGCGTTCCGTTGACTCGTACGCTTCGTCGACTCGCTTCATGCGCTCGTTCGCTTCTTTATGACATCAGATGATCCTCTTTGACTCAGATGATGACGTTCATAGCCTTCTCTTCATCTCGAGTTGCGTGCGGTAATCTATAGGTTATTTTTGATGCCTACAATGATTCAGGTAAACTCTCGTTATAGTTAAGAAACCCCTTCATGAGAAGGAATAATGAACGTAGGATTTCTATCCAAACCACTATAAAATCTTGTTTATTCTTTGGTTTGTTATTGGTTTGGTTATTTACTTTTATTTTAATATTATTTCTACTAAAAATTTTGTGTTTTAGTGAATATCTATAGCAAACCTATTCACACACCCCCCCCACCGAAGCTTGCATCTCAGATTCGACAAGTACCCTCGTTCTAACACTAGTAAAAAGATGGTCAGCCCCAACAGTTGGTAGGAACTATTGGGGGCAAGTTTTAAAAGCCCCAACGGTTCTACCAGTTGGGGCATTTTCGTTTTCACCAAAAAAATTGGGGAGAATTTTTCCCTTAACTTTTTTAACCCAAAAAAACCAATCAAACACCAAAAAGTCCTGATCTCTCCGAAAAACGCCCTGCCATGCCCAAACTCCTCTCTCTCTCTCTCTCTCTTTGTCTCTCTCTTTCTCTCTCTCTCTCACTCTCTCTCTCTCTCTCTCTCTCTCTCTCTCTCCGATCCTCTCCCCAGTGTCATCGCTGCTAGCCTGACCTCTCTGCCTCAGCCGCCTCCTCCTCTCTCGTTGAAACCACCAAACTCTCCTCTCGATCTCTCTCTCTTAAGACCCGGCTCCGATCCTCTCCCCAGTGTCGCCGCTGCTAGCCTGACCTCTCTGCCTCAGACGCCACCTCCTCTCCAGTCGAAACCCTAACCCAACTTCACCTACCTCCTCCTCTCCCTTGAAAACCCTAACCCTAATTTGCCCGCCTCCCTTCCCCACAAATCCCTAACCCTAATTCATCCTCCTCCTACTCTTCCAACTACTTCTTGTCACCACAACAAGCTCCACAGCCCCTCCTCCTTTCTCTTACATCCCTCTCTCCCCAAAACCCCCCAAGCTCCACCTCGCCGTCACCAGTAGGAGCGTGCAGCCACCACCTCCTTCTCCTCTAGCAGTTCTTCAGCCGCTGCATCCTCCTCCATCTCAGACATCCAAGCTCGCTGGTGAAGGTAAGGTTATGATGTAATAGAGTTATTTACATTAGATCTGTGCTTGGATTGCAATGTTTGATTCTTTGCTTGATAGATTAATTAGTTGCATAATGTGGTATAATTTGTTTTCTTTTAGACCACTGGATTTGTATCATTGTTGGAAAAATGTGAATGAGCTTCTTCTCTTCTTAAATTAATTCTTATTTTATCCTTTTGTATTTACTGTTACTTTCTTGACCTTTTCATTTTAGTAAAGTGTAATCTGATAAGTAGAATGTGAGTAGTGATCATAATGCTTCCTGGTAGTATAGAGATAATCAATATATTTAGACCCGTTGATGACTAATATTGTTCCATCAATTTGGATTTTTACAAAAATTTCAGACTATCTGTGGCGCTCATTGCTTATCTATAAGTTTGTAATTTCTTTTGTTTTCTTTTTGTAATCACAAGTTAATTGAACTATAATTTTTTTTACTCCACGTTACAGAAGGTTGTTTTAGCCACCAGAGGTTGAAAGGTATTATTTTACACTTATTAAATATTTTATCATTACACAATGTCAATATACTTCTCTATGTGAATGTTCTTGCTTTTAGGAGTTAAATGGGAGGAATGTGGATGTTGGAGTTTGGGGCTTGAAAGCATTAAGCACCAGATCTTAAGAAATCTTTGGAACCAAGCAAAAAAAATATACTATCATAGGTTTTAACAAAATTTTTAGAGTATATAAATGAGTATACTATCATAGTGTGAGGGGTGTATCTATAATCAACCCTTTCGGTATTATTGGTGACTAACTTGGAATTTGGTGATGTTGTGCTGTAGGAGATAAAGTTCTCTTGGTTCAGAGATGAAGAGTTCGCATGGCAAACTCTGCCTGGCCTTATTCCCCTTAGCATTCAGTTAGTTACTGTAAGCTCAGATTTTCCATTTTGCTATGAATATGTTGGTGGAAAACAACACAAAAATCGTTCTACGTATATTTTATATTTGACTTCAAAATCAACAAAATATTTCATTTTTGGGTTTTTATGTGTAGATATACATACATATGCATGTGTACGTTTGCATGTTCATGTTGTATTTATGCATATGTATGTCTGTACGTAAGATTATATGTTGTGCATATATGTCTTGATATATGTATGTATGTCTATATGTTGTGTATGTATGTATGTGTATTGCATATTTATCATCTTTTAAGCAATGATATAGGGATAATTAGTATGTAAATGTGAAGAGGAGGTATTCTGGCCATTTTAATGTTAAACTTTTATTACAAACCCCTTGGAGGTGTTGCCTTCCTCATTTATTCAAATTAATATTGTTTTACTCCAATACTTATCTCAAAGTTTATTGCACCGTGCAGGGATTACCATTTGTTAGCAACATATCCTACAGAAGAAACTTTTCAGGCATTACTCTTCTTAGTCTTCTCCACTGCATTTTACTATTTTCAGGCATTGGAGCAAAGAAACTTTTCATACTAGATTACCATGATTTACTCTTACCCTTTGTTCACAAAGTCAGGGAATTAGAAGATACAACACTATATGGATCTCATAGAGTATTCTTTCTAACTCCTGAAGGAACACTGAGTCCTATAGCCATTGAACTTACGAGGCCAAAACCCCCGACAAAGCCTCAGTGTGAGCGCATTTTTACGCACTCATGGGATGCTACTGGGACTTGGTTGTGGAGGCATGCTAAGACTCATGTTTGTGCTCATGATGCTGGGTTTCACTAACTTTATAGTCACTGGTAATTCTGGTTATGCCTTTTCTTGTTTTGTCTCGTGAAACTTGACTGTTCAAAGTTTGTGTGAAGCTAAATATGCTGCGATCAGATTAAATAAACAAAAGGTGACCTCTCGCGCGCATCACAAGCAAGGTCCTCTGCTAGCTAGTCCTCTTCCTTGTGCTAGAGAATATTATATGACACGATATATTTGTTGGCCCTTTTTATGAGAAATACTTTGTTGGTCCCTTTTTATGAGAAAAACTTTGTTGGTCCTCTGCTAACAAGGTTGCCATGCTAATTCAAAAAAGTTTCATTTACCTTTCAAGTATCTTCAAGGGCCAGATTACTGTATTTTACGCTATTTTACTGTATTTTATGGAACATTTTGATATACAAGTATTTTGTTGTATTTTATCATATTTTAATAAGAAATTATGTGGTTTTATTAGTTTGCTGATTTAGTCATTATTCTAAATCTTAAGGCCTTCACACATTCACTGGAAATTTGTGTTGAAACTGTATTAAAGACAAGCCTGAGGCTGAAGGATATGCAACCTGCCAAACACTTAAAATGGTTATGTACGTAGCCATTGTGCAAAATTCTAAAAGACGGTTTATGCAAAAAAATTGTGTCTTAGGCAATCAAATGGAAAACCAGTTTTCTATGCTTAAAGTGGTATGTTCCCATACTTGTATATTATTATGGATGTACGAACTTGCATGGCAGCAGGCAATGACTTTTGCAAATTATCTATGTTTGTGTTATAAGAATGATCCCGTAGAAGATGATCACATTGTCTTGAAATCACACTGTATTGCATGGCAGCAGGCAATAACTTTGGCAAATTATCTATGTTTCATTTTGATGTCTTGAACTATGTACTTTCCAATGGTATTTGTGCATAATTTTTAGGTAGGGGGTTTTTTTCTTTTTTTTATTTGATTTGTTTAACAGCCCCAACGGTTTCCCAACGGTTAAAACCGTTGGGGTAAATATTAGTCCCAACGGTTCCAACCGTTGGGGCAAATATTTTTCTTTCTTTTTTTTAATGGGAAAAATATTTGCCCCAACGGTGAGAACCGTTGGGGCAAACTTGGCAACCGTTGGGGCTGAATCGGTCCCAACGCAATTTGTCCCAACGGTCTTTTTATTAGCCCCAACGGTTAGAGGGTTCTAACCGTTGGGGACATGATTTGTCCCAACGGTTACAACCGTTGTGGCAGCCCTGCTTTGCACTAGTGTGAGGCCAATTTGCTGAACTAAATCTAGTAATTTTTTACTTGCATCAACACGTATAATAGAGTCAACAGAGAGCGCAACGTAAGTAATCCATCTAAACCTTTAAAATACTCTGTTATTGTTTGATCGATTAATTGTCTCATTACATAAAAACCAAAAAAAAGGTTGAAAAAAAGCATAAGAAAGAGAACAGAGAGAGGCTCAATTATGACGAAATATTCCTCAAAAATTTCTCTTGGTCGGCAGTAAATCAACAACTGGCTCGTAAGATCCCACTAGCGCGCGTGCTGAAAAAACAATACAATAAAAGTATATATGGAGGAAAAAGGAGCGATGATTCTCTACGTGACGCCTTTTTTGGCCATCACTTCTCCATCATTCTCCACCACTACGTACAGTTCGATGCCTCATGCTCAGTCTCATATTGAGAAAAATTCTGTTCATACTCCGTCTTTTGAAAAACATTTTATTTGCAGGCCATAAACCTTAACAAATCTTGAGGATATGGTCTAAATTTTCGTAGACACATTTGAGCTTTACTTTTATAAGTTCTCAATGTTTAACGTTCTTCAGATACACATGGATAAGTAGGAAAAATTTTAATTATCAAACTTGTTCTTAATTTTGTTTTAGAAGTAGATTGATTGCACAATAAACACAATAGAGGATGATAAGTTATACGGTAAACTATAAGAAAAATGAAAATAAATTAACAGTAGTATTGGAAAAGTATTCTCGTAATAACAATGATAATAAGACTATAATTAAGTTAATATTTGAAAAAACATAATGATTTTACATTTCTCTGTGCCATCCAACATTTTTATTAGAAAACATTATAAAGAAGCAAGTAGCAACAGCCTTACGTTTTTTCTAACTACATGCAGTTCTAGCTGCCATTTCGAAAACATAATGATATTACAATTAAGTCAAAGTAGTTCTTTGGATTTGAAAATAAGTCACCAAAGGTATTGGACTGCATGATTGGCACAAATAATTCTCAAACGAGGGATGCAAGATAATTTTCCCTTTACTTTTTATGGCATCAACGTCTTGCGAGTTGCGACAAAATGCCAAGCCTAGACTCTGAGTACCAGTGGAATTTGATTTTGCCAAGCTCACATGAGTTCCACATGAATTAAAATTCTATTTAGAAGAAAATTTGGAGGATCTAGTTGTAATAGGAATAGGTTTAGAGGACTTGAAAATAAAATTCCTTTATAAAGGAATTCTATTCATGAGAAACCAGTAACTTTTTTAGGAATTAACCGAAGATGGAATTTATCGGTAAGCTGTACAGCCATTTTTTAGCTTTGTCCTTAAGAACAAATGGAATAAATCTAAGCTTGATTTCATCTTCGGTTAATCCTCTCATTTTAATCATAATACACACTTTCTCAAATTCCGAGATAAAAATATATGTATCTTCTGTTTCTTTTCCAAGGAATTTGGGAAGCATATTTATGTAATGCGGTCTAAGCTCGAAATTTGCTCGATTTGCTTCGGGGAGCCTTATGCAAGATGGAATTATATTTCTGGTGGGGTAACACATATCCTGGAGAACGGGTTGATTTTTTATTTCTTGGATTGGTTCAACACGGATTAAACGATGAGAATTATCCCTAACCCACGTTTGCATACACCAAAACAACTTCTTTTTATAATAATTTTTTTAAAGGAAAGAAAGAAAATTAGTTTTTTTATGAGAAGAAAATGATAAAGAAAAATCCTAACTAAAACATATGAAAGCAATCACATTTCAATCACTCTAATTCTAGGGTTTAGCCTAACTCAACTAGACCAGCTCCTAACCAAAAACTCCTAAAGTAAAAAGATTAAAGTTTTACCCGGGTAGTTAGCCAAGTAAGGATAGTACTAGAGGGTGATCAAATATCAATTAAGTATCTCGTTTCTTACGGAGCGCTTTACGCAACCCCTAAACCTTGACTTAGACACCAACTAATCCAAGAAAAGTTGAACTGATTCACTTAAGGATATCTTGTTCCTTATTGAGCTTGAGTCCTTAGGGGCTAACGTCTAATGAGTTTTAGGAGGCTTGGGTTTTTGAAGTGAGGAATTAGTGATTTGTGGCCTAAGGAATGGGTGATAAAATCCCATACCTTATCTTGGTTAGGGGGTTTTGCCCTTAAGAATGTTTTAAGTATGTGCCAAATCAAGTGCTACAATTACTTTGGTGAATTCCTACTAATTATATGAAATGCAACCCTAAAAATTAAAAGTGACTAAAAAGGATGAAAAAAAATCTTTTTTTTTAATTATGGTCAACAACAATCAAATGTGAGAAGAGAGCTCTTGTTTGAATTTATTATCTTGTTAGTTAATGTCTAAGTGAAAGGTGAATTTTATTATGACCAACAAAAAAAAAATCTTTTTTTTAAATCCTAATTGTCTCTAATTGTGAAGCTAATTAAAAAGGGTGGAATTGAAAACACTAGAAAGAAGAGTTACCTAAAAGCAATTCTCCAAGTTCTTGATCTTCAATCCAAGATTTTCAAGCTTCAAGCGGTTCCTTCACAAGAAAACACACAAGTTAAAGAACCAAAATAATAAAATCCTATTTTAACACCTTCCCCGGTAACAACGCTAAAAACTTGATGCGGCATAATTATGTACCAAAATTGTAAGTGCACAATTGATCAAGTTATAGTATAAAAAGTTATCGATCACACGAGGAAGGTGATTTTAAGAGATTATTAGAATTGATTCTTATGTTGTCTACGTGACAAAATAGAATTAAAGAATAAGTGTGAGAGTTATGATGAGTAAGAGTGATTGTTTTGAATATATGCAAGTAACAATAAATTGAATTTGAGCGAAGAGAAGTAAGAATCAAAGAATAGAATAAAAAGCAAGAAAGAGAAAAATTAAGAAAATAAAAGGTGGAGGGTTCAATTAAAGATATGAGAAATCTAGAATTGAATCCACTAGCTAATCTCAATTATTAAATACATACTATTCTCTTTTTGTCATATTTCAATTTAGATATATTAAGTATAGATTATCAAACTATTTAAGGAAAGTATAACCTATCAAATTAACATCTAAGTCAAAAAAATCATGATAAGAACAACAACAAGATAGTAATCCTAGAATTCATAAGTATAACCAAGCAAAGATTATCAAATTCTTCTTCTATCAATTAGTTCTCTAGTTGATTATCCTAAACAAGATCATTTTAAGTATAAGAGAATAATTCAAACAATATAAAGGAAATTAGACTAATTTCATATAATTCTAAGATTACTACAAGAATTAATTTCACATCTTAAGAAATAAAAGCAAGAAGAAAAAGAACTAATTACAAAATTAAAAAGAAAAGAAAATTCTAAACTATGAACAAGAAATAAATCTAACTACAAAGAATTAAAATCTAAACTACAAAATAAATTGCAAAAACTAAACTATAAGAAAATAAATCTACTCTACAAATTAAGGTGCAAAAAAAATAAAAAAGATAAGAAAATAAATCTACACTACAAGTATAAATGTAAATCTAACTAATAAGCAATAATAAATAAATTACTAAAAAGAAATAAAAGAAAAAAATAAAAAAAAAGCAAACCTTCAAACTTTTCTTCATCTCCATCATCATCATCCAACAAAGAGAAGAAGATTTGAAGTGGAGAACTTTTTTTATTAATTATAACAAAAGTTACAAATTTGGAAGGTCTTCTAAATTAAGAGTAACCCTCCTCTCCAAATGGAGTTACAAATTTTTTCACCCTCTAACCCCTCACTCTCTACCTGTATTTATAGTAAACATAAGTGAATGAGAGCCACTAGATTGAAATCTTATTAAAAAATAACAAATTTCAGCCTTTGGATTGTAACTGCCTGGTCGATGGTATCGATGCCGGCATCGATGCCCCCATCGATGTTGGCATCGATGTGAGGTCCTCTCCAATATGATGTTCGCAGCTCCTCTTGTATTTGGGCTTGGGCTTTTAGACTTTGGCATTTTTTATTCTTTTTACCTTTGGGCATTTGGACAATTTGGCATTTCTTCTTTTTGTCTATGCCATTTCTTCATTAAATCAAGGGGCATTTGTTGAGAGATGGGATTTTTGGTATTTATTCTTCATTAACCTGCATTTAAAGATAAAAACAATTATTAGTGGCATATTTATTCATATAAAATAGATAATGACGGTATAAAATTGTAATAAAATGTGATTATAAATTTTATAGACTTAATAAATTGATATAAAAAATTGTTATGAAGTCCATAAACAAATAATTCAATATTGTCACAAATTAATTTTTTTATAAACTTGAAAACTATAAAACCAAAACATGTATATATATATATATATATATATATATATATATATATATATCTATATATATAACACACATAACATAAAAACCTAAACTAATATACCCAAGCTTGATGATGGTCTTTCAACAAGCACGACTTGGTAAACTTACGGATGAAGCTTGAACTTGAATCTTTAACTTGAATTGCGTAGCTTCACTCCACAATTCCGCCAAGCTCCATTGGATATGATCGTGAATGCTCAATTCCATCCATCCTCCAATATATTGTTTACCTAGAATAGATACAAAACACAAACACTAGACAATAACATTAGATGTAAATTGTTTGTAAATCATCATCAAAATAAAGGACCCAACATCTTTGTCCGTGCAAAAGATTATAATTTGGAGGTGATAGTGGATCGATTTTGATCCCGTGGTTTTTCCCTGTTAAGGGTTTTCCACGTTAAATCTTGTGTGATTCTATTTGTTGCATTTGGTGGTTTTTAGGGTTTTTACGAGATCTAAAAATCCCAACAAGTGGTATTAGAGTTGGGTTCGATGGTTCGTAGAGGTTTGACTGGTATGTGATTGGTGAAGGCATCAGCGGTCGAAGCACGGTGATCAACATTAGAGGAAACAAAAAAGTACTATAGCAGGAAATACTGTAGCGATGGCGGCAACGCTATTCACGTAGCTGAGGGTTTGCTTACAAATTATTATATCAAATCCGATGGTACGGATTGATTTGTCTTTTGCTCGATGATTTGAAGTAGGATTTTAGTGATTCAGGAGTCGTTCCTAGGGTTTTTTGACGTGCTAAGTTTGTTTTTTATGTCAGTTTTATTAAATCCAATCTCTATAGTAACCGATTTGAATTTTGATTATGGTTAGAGGATGATGACTTCTTCTGGTCCGAAGTTTGATATTCAGCTATCCAACGACATGACAAATTTTTCAGTATGGCAGTGCACGGTTTGGGATATTCTTATGCAGCAGGATGTTGATCAAGCTTTAGAATATAAGAAATCTGAAGGATTGAAGGATGCTGAATGGAGTTCCATGCAAAAAGGGCAGTTAGCACAATACATTTAGCACTCACCCCTGTGATCAAAGTACAATGTTATGCAAGAGACCACATCAAGGGGGTTGTGGGAAAGGCTCGAGGGATTTATGCATCAAAGTCGATGACCAACCGATTGTGTTTAAGAATGGAGCTTTATTCGTTGAAGATGGACTAAGGTATTGTAATTCAAGACCACATCAATGCCTATAATCAGCAAGTTTGTCAACTTATGAATATTGCTAAGGAAATTAATAAAGAAAAGCATGTGTTACTCCTATTATCTTCCTTGTCGAAGCTGTGCAAGCCATTATTTTAAACGATAATTGTAGGGAAGCGGACTTGGAAGTTCAATGATATGACGACACTCCTATGTGTGAATAAAAAATAATGGGAAAGGAGAGCGTATCTAATAGTGGTGAGAGTGCATTAGCTTTTGAAGGTCCTAATCGAGGGAGGATAAAGGGAAGATGTGACAGTTATCGAGAATGGTCAAAATCTCAGACCCGAAATGATAGTGAAAGAGAGTGCTATTGTTGCGGAGAGAAGGGTCATGTTCAGTTCAGATGTTCCTAGACGCAAGATGATTTGAAGAGTATTAGACAGATGGAGCTTCAAGAAAATTGGAAGAAGGCAAACTCCTCGGTGGTTATGTGTGATGAAGATGTGATGTTGTTAATATAGAGTACATGTACTGATGCGAGTAACACTTGGGTGTTAGATTCTGCAACCTCTATGCATGTTTGCAACAATAAAAATTATTTTGATACATTAAAGACAGATGAAGAATTTGATAACGTGATTAATTAGAACAACGAGAAGATGAATGTTGAATATTTTGAAAGTATTCGCCTCAAGCTTCACACTGGAAAGGTCGAAATTCTTCATCATGTGAGATATGTGTCACCATGTTGTGCTAATTTAATTTCGTTGGGTGAGATGACATCGTGTGAATACAAGTATGTGGGTGAAGGAGAGTGGTGCAAAGTGTATAAAGATGGTGAATTAATTTTACAAGGGATGAAGAATAACAACCATATTTGCTATTTAGATGGGAGATCTTTTAATATTGTAGATGACTCTTCTCAGATTCTTTTCCACAAAGGAGAGGTGAAGAACAAGAAGAAGGGAGAGAGTTTTTCTGAAGCAGTTGAGACACTTGGAGATTTTTTATTGAGGGAGGATATGTTGGGTACCAACTCAAACTCCAAGTCAGATGTGGGTTTGAAGGCTAGGCCTGATCCCTAGTAGTTTTCTTAGAGACTAAGTTAACTTGGTGGGCATGTGAGGATTGTGTCTTTGATTTTTTATATAATTTCATGAGAATTAGATAGGATAAGAGATCTATCATAATTAGGAGATTCAGTCTATCATGATTAGGAGTTTGAATCCTATTCTAATTAGGAAGTTAGGCTAGAGATAGGATTTTGGTTTCTCTATATATATTTTTCTATTGTTGGAGGAAAAATCAAGGAGCGTAGAGAGAAAGAGAGGGACAATATTCTTGTAATCAGGATTATGAGTAGGAGGCTTCTCAGTAGGGGGAGCAGGAGTTTGTAGAGCCACAACTTAGGAGATCAGCTAGAGAGCATCTACCATCCACGAGATATCCTCTTTCAGAGTATTCTTTGCTGATAGAAGAGGGGGAGCCAGAAAGCTTTCAGGAGATACATACTCATAAAGACAATGACAGATGGTTACAGGCTATGAAGGTAGAAATGAAGTCTCTTGAGAAGAACGATACTTATGAGTTGGTGGATTTGTTGAAGGACAGAAAAGCTTTGAAGAACAAATGGGTGTTCAAGTTAACGAAAGATGGCTATAAAAATATTCAAAAATACAAAGTTAGATTAGTGGTGAAAGACATTGGTCAGAATAAGGGCTTTGATTTTAATGAGATTTTTTCACCGGTTGTGAAGATGACGTCCATTAGAGTTATCTTTGGGTTACCGGCTAGCTTAGATCTCGAGATTGAGCACCTTGATGTGAAGACTACATTCCTTTATGGTGATTTGGAGGAGGAGATCTACATAGAGCAACCGGAGGGTTTTGATGTGAAGGGAAAAGAACACATGGTTTGCAGGTTGAAGAAGAACCTATATGGTTTGAAGCAAGCACCCAGGAAGTGGTACAAGAAATTTGATTCTTTCATATTAAGTCATGGCTACCAGTGGACAGTTACATATTCGTGTGTGTATTTTAGCAGAATTTTAGATTCTAGCTTCATTATCCTTTTTCTTTATATGGAGGATATGTTAATTGTTGGTCATGATAGTCGGATAATTGGTGGACTGAAGGAGGAGTTATTTAAATCTTTTGACTTGAAGGGATTGGGCACAGTACAGCGGATTCTTGGTATAGATATTGCAAGTGACAAGAAAGCCAAAATGTTTTGTTATCATAGGAGAAATATGTTAAATGGCTACTTAATAGTTTCAATGTAAAAGATGCCAAGTCAGTTAGTACTCCTCTTGTAGGTCATTTGAAGCTTAGCAAAAAGTTTTCACGACAACAAATGAGGAAAAGAGTAAGATGGTTAATTGTCCTTAATCTTTAGCTGTAGGGAGTTTGATGTATGTCATGATTTGCACTCGGCCAAATATAGCTCATGCAGTTAGCGTTGTGAGCAGGTTTCTTTCTAATCCAGGAAAAATTCATTGGGAATGTGTAAAGTGGATCTTAAAATATTTAAAAGGCAGTTCCAGATTGTGTTTGAGTTTTGGAGGTTCGAAGACAGTATTATATGGTTTTGCAGATGTGGATATGGCAGGTGATCTCGATCACAGGTAGTCTACCTCAGTTTGGTTGTTCACTTCTGTAGGGGGAGCAGTATCTTGGCAGTTAAGGTTGCAGAAGTGTATTACTTTATCTACAACAGAGGCAAAATATATTGTAGCTGTAGAAGCCGGTGAGGAGATGATTTAGTTGAGAATATTTCGACAGGAGTTAGGCTTGCAGCAGGACAATTATCAAATCTTCATTGATAGTCAAAGTGCTCTTAATTTGAGTAAGAATTATATATTCCACTTGTACGCAGTAAAAATTACCTTTACAGATAAATATGAAATTCGCCTGCGTATTCAAGTTGCCCGCGCAACTTGAGAATTGGGCTTACCCGTGTGCTTGATTCGCCAGCACGAGCTAAGACCACGCCAAGGACTTCAAAGCCTTCGAGGAGGACCAATGGTAAACCTTGCAACGCCGTATCCACTCTCCCGGATGAAGGCAAAACGGTAGTAGCCGCCCTCACCGACTCCGACAAGGATGCTGCCGCACTAGCCACCAGGATAGGGAGAGAATTCACCAAGAATTACCCTGTTAGGGCATAGGAGCCGGTGGGACCCTCCAGGCGGCTACCTTCAGAGACCCCTCCAAATCCCGACGGGCCTAGCGTGAGTAATTAGCCTTTCAGGTTCAATGTACTCGCATAGCTGAAGAACATTCTAGCCAGAATCACCATGTACGAACTCCTGCGTTTGTATAGACCTACTCGGGAAGCTCTACAAGAGGCATTGGCCGACTCAGAGGGCTTCGCCACACACTTCTCATCTGCTAGGGAAGAAGACATGGAAAAGAAATGTTTACAGTGCTATCAGGCCTCCGAATAGCGAGACCCTTGCATTACATTCATCCCTGAGGACATGCTAATCAAAAGCACTTCCCACGATCGACCCTTGTACTTCACGGGGTACATCCGTTCCTCCAGAGTGGATCGAATCCAAGTTGACCCGGGATCCGCGCTGAGCATTGTCCCCTTGAAGCTTATGTAATACCTGGGGGTCCCCCAGAAGCGCCTTTCTACGACAACCACGACCATCTTCGGGTTCAACGCCACCGGGACGAGGCCACTTGGCAAGATCCGCCTAAAGTGTCGTATAGGCGACATGAAGACAGAGGTCACCTATTACATCATCGACACGGAGCCTTCCTACAATGTGCTTTTGGGATGGCCATGGATCCACATTAAACGCATAGTCCCGTCCACATTACACTAATGCCTAAAGTACGTGGACGACTGCGATCGGGTGAAGATAGTAGTTGCTGAAAAACAACCCTTCAAAGGAGTTGAGAACTACTTCACGGATTCCCTTCTTTACCAAGATTCCGATGAACCACTGGTTGAGGGGCCCAGAAGTAGCAACGAAGCGGATTGTGAACCCGAATATGGCGATAGCCTTGTCCTGAACGATTTCGAATCAATTGTAATCGGCTACGAAAGCCATGATGTAATCGACGCCGTTCAAGCGGATAAGATTATCTTGAATGAGAAGTTCAGTGTTGCCTACTTGTCTTCTTGCCCCGCATCCGAGGATAATCTGCCTAACGACCCAATGTCAAGGCTTTACAGTGATCATGGAGCACTCTCTGGGTGCTCTCTTGGCACAAAATGATGATGCCGGCAATGAGCAGGGCATCTACTACCTAAGCAGAACTCTACAGGGTGCTGACCGACGATACCCTATGGTCGAAAAGGAGTGCTTAGCCTTGGTATTTGTCATCCAAAAGATGCGACATTACCTAGTTGGTCAAACCATCCATGTCATGTCCCGGATGAACCCCATCCGAGTCTTCATGACACAACTCGTGGCTTTAAACTGGCGTTTGGCCAGATGGGCGCTCCTACTATCTCAGTACGACATTCACTTCATGCCATAGAAATTAATCAAAGGGCAACCCATCTGTGATCTCATGGCCAGTCGCCCGCTGGGGGTGAAAACTGACCTGTTTGAAGATTTTCCAGATGAACCCCCAAAGTCAACGCGACCTCCCCAGCAGAAGCTTGGTGGATGTTCTTTGACGGTGCGTCTCGCGTCGGTACGTGTGGATCTATTTTTGTAGGAGTGGGGGTGGTTCTCACTTCCCCGCATAACCACGTATTACCTTGAGCCTTTTCTTTAACAGAGCCATGTACCAACAATGTGGCTGAGTACAATGCACTACTCATTAGGCTCGAGCTGGCAAAAGAGTTAGAGATAAAGCATCTTGAGGCTTACGATGACTCTCAGCTCATAGTCAAACAGATGATGGGGGAATACGAGGTTAGAAATGACTATCTAATCCCACTTCATAAAGCGGCTACCAGACTAGTTGAGTCATTTGAAAACTTTTGCATTGAGCATGTGCTTCGTTCCAAGAACATGCACGCGGACGCCTCATGTCCTTAGCAGCTAACTTGTCTCAACCGCCAGAGATGACTCAATGTGTAACTATAGCGAGCCGACGACTCTTTCGGCCGGAGGACTTTCTAGAAGTAAACGCTACTCACAAGGCTCCGGATCAACTTGACCCGAAAGACTAACGTCTCCCAATCATCGACTATGTTTTATATGGCATGTTACCTAAAGACGTTAGGGAGCGAGAATCTATCCGCCGACACGCCTCAAGGTTCTACTATGACTCGACCACAAAGACGTTGTATCGTAGGTCGTATGATGGTTTATTTCTCCGATGCCTTTCAAAGACAGAAGCGCAAGAAGCTCTACGTGAAGCCCATGATGGCACCTATGGAGCTCACCTGCCCGGACCTAAGTTGTAGGATCGTCTGTGGAGGATATTCTACTTTTGGCAAGGGATGGTTAGCGATGCTGTTGCTTATGCCAAGCGATGCCACACAAGTTATAACGTTACATTGAAAGCGAAATGAGACAAAATATCTTAACACTATTTTAGCCCTGAGAGCCTAGTCCAGCAAACTGAAGGATGCGAATTCGGCTTTGACCATGGCCCCTTCTTGCGTGGTCCTCCTGGGCTTTGTCCTCAGCCTCCTTCTGAGTCCGAACCTCGAAGGTGGAAGCGACAGCAGAATCTTCCTGACGCAGCATCTCAAGATTTCGAGTTGCCTCTTCGACAGCCCTTCCAGCATTCCAGCTCACAAATTGGAGCTCTTTCAGTGTCGTCTACGCTTGCTCCAACTCAGCCTTCAAACGAGCGATGGTGGAGGTAAGGATGTCCATCCGGGCCTGCAGTAATGTTGCCGGTCCGTCAAAAGGCTAAGGTGGGACTCCACGTCAGCAATATTCTGTGCCCGTACCTCCTGTTCCCACGCCCCCCGATGCCGAGCGTAAGACAAGAACAGCTCCATGTCAGCCATCGGATCCACACGCAATAAATGCTCCTAGCGCATCAATAGCAATTCCAAGTGAAGACACTATAAGTCACCCCGTCTTGAGTTAGGGGTCAGATCCCAGTTCATTGTTCTCGGAACCGCAAGCGACCATAGCTCGACGATTAAGAACCCTCTCGGCATACTGGGAAGGTAGTAGTGGACTCCATCCATAACACGGAACCATAGGCTCTCCCCAAGCAACAAAGCTGAAGGGTCAGTCGCAGTGTCACCAAACAAGAACTGAGGTTTTTTCAGCTCCGTCCTAGCCATGTCTGTCAACGCCGAGTCGGTAGTCAACTCACACAATGTCAAGTGATGCCCGTCGGTCACTCTCTTGACCAACTTATCTGGTTTATCGGCAGCAAATGCGGGCACAAGATCGAGAAGAGGGAATTAGGGAGATGCCACATTGCTTGTGTCGCCGGCGAGACCGATGGCTACCCCCTTCGGGAGGGCCTCGTCAGAAAAAGTGGCTACAAGACAAAACCAAGGAGTTAGAACAAAATCCACTCTTGGAGTCAGAAAATTTTCTCGAATAGGCGTCTGGCGATGATTAATTCGCCTGACAAAGGGCAAATCCGCATGACCAGAGTAGACTGGGACCCTTTCCCTTCGTAACGCATCTCTTAGCTTTCGACGCCATATTGAAAAGTTGGAGACGAGGCTGGAGTTCTTTCTCTCTATAAATTTTGAGCAAGCAGAAATTCATGAGTGCAGTAGTCCTCATAGGAAGCTGACGAAGCCTATTTAAAGGCGAAACGCTGGCGGTTAAGAGGTGTGGCCACGATCAAAATCAACGGCCCAGATCGCTCTCAAGAAACGAGATGTTGGTAGTGGAGAGACGTGGCCATGATCGAAATCGACGGCCCAGATCGCTCTCAACAGTTCGGTTTTTGGCAGGACCATCGAAACAGGGAACGGGTCAGGCAAGTCGAAACCCTGAACCCAAACCGAAATTCACGACCGAATCTAACGGCCAGATTTAGAAACTACGACCATGATTCGTCATCGAGCGAAGCACACATAAGTGACGTTGCTTTGTTAAATCACATCTAATGCGACCTGACGAGCCCACATGGCCTTAGCTGGAAAGCATAATGCTTCGCCGGTGTACGCATGGCTCGCATTCCGCCAATTCAAACTTTGCCTGTGGTTATGGATCTCGCCTGCGAACACATGGCTCAAACTCCACCATTTCAAATTTCTCCTGCGAAAACGAAATCGCATGTGAAAGTCTAGCTCGCTTCATCAGTGAAAATGAGTCTCGCCTGAGCCGCTCATTTGTTTGGCCTACTTCGCCTGTGAAGACAAATCTCGAGTGGTCTAAATCATCTGAAGTGTCAAGCTGTCAATGGAACGGTCTCACCTACATAGTTAGACTTACCAAACAATACAACCTATTGACACACCCTCCGGGCGCAACCGCAGGTAACGGTCATTTTAGTTTAAGTCGTTACAACACAACCAAACTACAACTTGACGGTTGAAATTGACTCAAACCCACACTTCAAACGACTAAAGGTTAGAGCAGAAATCTTAGCATTAAGCCTAAGAGAAACTACTCGACAACTCATCATACTGAGGGGAATAGTATGGCTAGCCCGATTCAAACAGTAATCGGTAAAGGCAAGTCAAACCCGTTAATAGCTGGGGGTTTGCTAAAAATCCTAAGAAAAATAGAAAAGGGAAAGTATATGCACATGACATTAAGTAATGAAAAGCATAACACTTCATTCAGCCGATATCAAAGACAATTAGAGTGGTGACGAATTGTTCCAACAAATTAACAATATGTCATCCAAACAGAGTTATAACAAAATAATACAAAGAAGCATGAAAAGGTCCTAAGAACTAATCCCCCGTCGGTCCTAGTTCATCTCGATCAGAGAGGTGAGTTTAGCTTTGATCAGGGCTGCTTTCTCCGCCTGATCCGCTCGAACCTAGTTTTCTACCTCCTTGCTGATCTTGGCCTCATGAGCAGCAGTTACAGCAGAGCTCTCTTGACGGAGTGCCTGAAGAGTCTGCGTCTCCTTTTCGATAGCATCACGAGCGTCCATGCTCTTAAGCCGCAAGTCCCTTAGGGTCGCCTTCTCCGTCATCAGCTGAGCCTTCATTCAGGCAACAGTGGAAGTTGAAGAGTCGATTTCCGCCAGCAGTAGACTTTAACAGTGGAGCAAGTGCGAGACGAGGCCCCCTTGATCCGACAACTCCTTCTCTCGGGTCTCCTACTCACGTGCCCCGCTGGCTCAAGCATGAGCCATGAACCGCTCCACATCCGGCCCCGAGTCGGCACGCGACAGGGTCTCCAAGCATGATAGGAACAACTCAAAACGAAGGAGCGTGACAGGTTTGGTATACTCACCTCAACTCACTTGATAGGTTTGGTACGCACTCCCGGCACAGGCAAATATCACGTGCATGCATCGATCCGAACAATGTTCCTGTGTTTGTTTCTAAGGAGCTTGTAATTTGATTTTTGTTGTAAAGAATAGTTTTACAAAGTAAGAAGCTCACTCTTTTGTATTCATTATAATCGATAAATAGTTATAATGTATTCTACAACAGAACATGTTCCTGATGGAAACAAACTGGCAACCACAGTGGGAGCCAACAGTCTCGCTGTTGAGACCGAAGTGTCGCAGCCGATCAAGATTGTGATCAACGAAGAGATTGAATATGAATTTGATCAGGCAAAATTTGAGGAGTATGTCATCCTCATCCTCAAAATCTTCTTCTTCTCGTAAATGCAGGAAGATTTTATCTTTTAAGAAGGTTTATCAGTCTTCAACTCCGATAAAAACTACGGGGGAAGATTTTTGCCCAATCTCTGCTCCAAATGACCATTCTCTAGTTAAGGGGTCATTGAACCAAAACATACCAACACTGACGAAGAGGGATCATCAGAGACAATGTCAGCGCCGTGCTCGTCTATTGGCTAAAGCCTTAGAACAAACCAACGGGGTTCACTACTATGCGGACCTAGAGTTGAGGAAACATAGAGTGATTCAGTTACCATAGCGGTAAACCACTCACATTTCTGCACAACTCACGACAAAAGAGTAGATTCTAGTCAAGAGGGCTCATTCAACCCTCAAAGAATGCATACAGAAACGTCAGGCGAATGCTGCTCGCACCCATGACCTTCGTCAACAGAAGCAAGGAGGGAAGAAAGAAGTGATGTCTGAAGAATCACCAAAGAATTATAAAGTTTGGATTCCCAGAACCAAACATGCACAAAAATTGGATCAAGAAGATTCTTCCCTCAACCGTAGCAGTCCATACAACCGCGACAAGTCCTTTAAACACGAAAGTCTCCGCTGCCGCGGCGCACTATTTGACCGTGACGCTCATCCCTGCCGCGACCAAGAGCAAGTTCACAAAATTACCCCTTCGGCCCCGTCAACATATGCTCCTGATCCGTCTATTACAATTATGTCTGTTCCATCACTGGTGAAGCCTTGGGTCAGTCCTGACCTGTCAAAATTCAAAGTCACAATGGTTGATCGCCTTGGTCCTTTGTCTGACGATCGAAGCATAACCCCAATCAAAGAACACTCGAATCTGGAGAGTGAACCCTTAGTAGTTTTTTACACTGGGGGTCGTAAATATCCTCCTGTTAGAACAAAATAAGCCTAAAAAGAGAAGATATCAATTCATTCTCGTTTAGGTCCTGTAAAGACTCCATCCCCGTAAAGGGGTGAATTTAAACATACGACCTTGGATTGCCAAGAGGTGACGACTAGTCGTCCTGTGCATGTCAACAAGGTTCAAAACCAGAAGATAGGTTGTTCGAATCATTATAATAATGAGCTGTACTATCAGAGTAATAAATCACGAAAAAAATTGCTCGAGAAGAGGAATCTCATTGCGCATGGGAGAGACTCATTAAGGCAGTATTATCGGAATGTGGTTGTTCAAAAGCTGAACCAACAAGAGTCTCCGTATTTCAAAAGCTTTCTATTGAAACGTCAAAACCAAGAGTGAGACGTTTCAATAAAAAGAAATCTGTTGTCCAAAAAGATGAGCTTCCAGAGGTCAGTATTAACATGATTGACAGAGGAAAGCAACATTTAGTTAACCTAGACCCTGATTTCTCTCCGTGAGGGAAAGTTGAGCAGGGTCTCTCTCAAAGGATGTCACGGCTACAATGAAGGGCCAACCGACGTTGAGACTATAGGAAAATGCATGAAGGGTTATCTTCAGATGAGGAACTCTCGGATGCTTGTTCTGCGATTGTTTCGGATGATACAATATCAAGTGTTGGACAAGTCAGGGAATCATTCGCAATTACGCCTGATTAATTAGCTCAGATACTGTAAGAAGCATTAGCTAAACAGTGTGAAGAGATCGGAGCTGAAATAAAGACTGAGATTGAGCTGACAACGCAACAGATAAGAGATTTTCATGCTCAACAACATCAACAACAACCGGAATCAAGTCAAAAGACTAAATCTAGCAGGCATGACGCTATACCAGTGCGTATAACTGAAGTTGATAGTGACCATTAGGTGGATGAAACCATCTTTACTGATCCTCTTCCTAAGGATAATTCGGAGAATGGTCTGGTTAAGTCGTCCACTCAACTTCCTTAAATCTACTTGAAGAAGAATACAGAAGAGGACAAGAAGATACAAGATCTTGAAAATAAAGTCAATGCTCTGATGACAGCTCATAAAGTGAAGAAATCGGGAATCCCATACCCATACCCAAGGGAGTGCGATCTGATTCCTTATCCCCTAAAATTTAGTTTGATTAACTTTTCTCCTTTTGGTAGTAGGGGTTTACCTACGCAACATCTAATCTATTTTAAATCTCATCTTGGTGCGATCTCCGAAAATAAAGCTTTGATGGTACGGTCATTCGTAGAGACCCTTCGTGGGCCTACCTTCGATTGGTACCGTAGTCTTAAGCCGGGGAGTATTAGTAGCTGGGATGATATGGAAGGATTGTTCCTTACCAATTTCTTTGACGACGACACTGAGGTCTCCATTGGCATCTTGCTGGACGAGAAGTAGAAAGATGGGGAGTCTGTTAGTATTTTCGTCAAGCGATTCTGCAACAAAGCAGTAAACTATCGAGATCCGCTCACGGAGGAGTTCATTCTTCAGACATGTCATAATAACTTTTCTTTAGACGTGCTAGAAGTCATGGGGGTTGTGCCTTCTAAAACTAGAAGGAATTGAAAGTGAGGGGTGAACAAGCCGAAAGATTCCTCAAAAGGAAGAAGCTTGAGAGAGGTCAACCGCCAGCCAACTCTCAAAAGCAGAATTTTTAACTCCCGAGCTAGAGGAAAGGGGCCTGCAACTGCTGTTGATGCTCATCAGACATCACAGCAACCACAACAACAACAACCACAATAGTCGTCCTTCCAATTAGCACAACATCAGAATCAGCAGCCTCCGAGGCAGCCTGAGACTTCAGAACCCAGATTCCCGAAAGAATATTCTTTCAAAGACGATGAGGTGCCAGTCATCTTTAAGTATATTTTGGATAACAATAAGATCAAACTTCCATCAGTCACAAACCAGGAGGAAGCAAAGAAGACTAACGACCCAAAATATTATGCATACTACAGAAGGGTCCACCATCCCACCAAGGCGTGTTATGTCTTAAAAGACAAAATTCAAACATTGATCAATGTTGGTATCGTGATGCCTAAACCAAAAGTGAAGAAAGTAGGTGCAAATGGAGTATCTATTAGCTTTGGCTCAGTTCCTTTATCCTGGTTCCAATTCGAACCAGTATACAAGGTTAAAATACAAACTATCAACGATGACCCTCATGGACAGCGTCAAAAGGGACTTGTGTCACATACAACCCCAAACGGCAAAATCCTTCGGTTCATCCCGATTTGCTTGAAGATGAACAGTGGACGACATCTACATCTATGAAGAAATTGAGGAGCAAAGGAAAATAGAAGTCCTGTTACGGAGCCTCGGCAATTCCTGAAGAGAATGATGAAGAAATCCCAGCTCTACTACTTTCTGAGGAGGATCAAGAATCTTTCGCTACTAGGAGCGGAAATGAATACCGCTTTAATTACCCAAGCGCATCTGAGCAATTAGCTGAGTAGGGGGTGGTAAAGGCCGCACCTTCTAAAACCTTGACAAAGCTGGTGGTAGTTAAAACTCCGCCCATGACAGCCGAAAAATCTCAAAAGACAGCCAAACAAAAGGAGAAAGAACCCCAACATAAGGAAGTTTAAATTCCGAAGTAGTCTCGTTTCAATCGACCGATTGGAAGAGATAAATCGGAAAGTTCAAATGCTCTATACCGTTTCGATGTCATGGCTTAGTTAGCCAATATTCCAGCAAGGATCACGCTATATGAATTGTCGCACCTTTCAAAAGACATTAGAGAGGCTTTGTCAGAAACTTTGACTGATTCTAAAGTATTCCTTACTCAAATTAAGCCAGCCCCTGAAGAGCCAGAATCTTCGGTTCAGCATTACAACCTAGCAGCCACAAAATTCCCTTGTATTGTTTTCACCAAAGAGGATATGCAAGTGAAGAATTAGAAGCATGATAGGCCTTTATATTTCACCGGATATATTGGCTCAAGCGTTGTTAACCGGATCCAAGTTGATCCGAGTTCCGCTATTAGCATCATGCCAATTCGGTTGATGTACCACCTTAAGATTCCCACCAACAAGCTAGCATCCATAGGAACCGTTATTTACGGATTCAATACTAGTAGGTCTAGGCCATTGGGAAAAATCTAGGTGAAGTGTCAGCTTGGAGACTTGAAGTTAGAAGTCACTTGTTATGTGATCGATGCGGAGACTTCTTATAACTTACTGTTGAGTCGCCCATAGATCCACAGTAATCTTATAGTTTCCTCCACCCTCCATCAGTGTCTGAAATATATTGACATTAACAATGAGTTCAAGACGGTGGTCGCGGATAATCAACCATTTAAGGGGTTAGAAAATTATTTTACTGACTCCCTTCTTTATGGTGCTGAATCCGATACTGAACCATCGGCCTATGGTACGGATAGCGGAGAGGAAGCTGATACCGAAACTGGGCTTGATTATAGTGAAGGTCTTGTACTAAATGACATTGAACCTCTTGTAATCGATCTTGACGGTGGTGAATCGTCGGATGAAAGTTGTAACTGGCAACTTGCCGATGAAATAATAAATGATGATTTAGAGTACTCTGTTGTCTTAATAATATAATGCAAAAATTGTATGACATCCCTGACCTATACATGCCACTCCGTTCGTCTTGTATGACAACAAAGTACATCCAAGATTCATTTGGAATGACTGTAATTTTACCTGCGAGGACAGAGTGTGAAAAAGAAATAATCTTTGGAAAAGGAGAATCATCCCCAACCCCCGATCTCTTCGTGGATACTAATTCAGATGAGGAAGAGCCCGGACGACATTTCTCCCGATATAGTTCATAAACAAGTGACTACATGAGGAGGCAAGGGTATGACCTCGTGCTCGGTGAAGGTCTTCATTTTGGTCAAGGTGTTAGGGTTCCACCCCGTCCAACCTATGTACCGAAAGAAAAATTTGATAATAACTACAGCCATAGAAGAGGTCTGGGTTATGTTTTGTCATCTGATGACGAATGTTGCTGGCAAATCATCAATCAGCTAACAAATAAAAATGGATATTCATCCAATTCTTCAAGTTAGGATTCTGACAATAGCATCGGAGAAATGCTCAAAGATTTAATGTCGAACATGACCACAGTCGATTATTCTACTACTGAAGAAGATGGTCAACTACCTACTTGGGAAGACCCCTGGATACATTATATGAATATTCAATATGGTGATCGATTCGAACAAAGAGAACCTCCTACTGAAGATAGAGTAGTCCAGATTAATATGGGTGACAAAATCAATCCGAAACCTATATTTATTAGCGTTGATCTTCCGTCGGATGAGAAAGAGGAATTAATCGCTGTCGTTAGTGAGTATATCAACGTTTTTGCTTGGAATTATGAAGATATACCGGGACTTGATCCAAATGTGGTGATGCACAGCCTTAACATTAAACCGGATGTCAAACCTGTCAAACAACAACAAAGACGGTTTCGTCTGTAAATTATGGAGGTGATAGAAGCTGAAGTCAAAAAATTGAATGATTCAGGCTTCGTCAAAGAAGAACAACATCCTGATTGGTTGGCCAATATTATTTCAGATCTTAAAAAGAACGAAAAAATCAGAATCTGTATTGACTTCAGAGATCTGAATACTGCTTGTCCTAAAGACGATTTTCCTCTATCAATTACAGACGTTATCATTGACAATACATGCTGATTCCAGAGAATGTCATTTATGGATGAATTTTTGGGATACAACCAAATTAAGATGCATCCAGATGATAAAAAACACACTGCGTTCAGAATACCCCGAGGTGTTTTCTATTATACAGTCATGCCTTTTGGCCTAAAGAACACCGGCGCTACATACCAACGAGCGATGACGAAAATCTTTCAGGAACACCTTTAGAAGACTGTCGAATGCTATGTTGATGATTTGGTTGTTAAAAGTCGCGATAAGAACAACCACATTAACGATCTGAAGATGATGTTTGATCTTATGAGGAGTCATCAGTTGAAGAAGAACTCGACTAAGTCCTTCCTTGGAATGTCCAGTGGTAAATTTCTTGGATTCGTCGTTACTACAAAAGGTATTTAATCGATCCTGATAAAGTGAAGGCGATACAAGAATTGCAACCCCCGAGAAATCTTAAAGAACTCAGAGGGCTGTAAGGTAGATTGGTATATATCCGTCAGTTCATATCGAACCTTTTCAGAAAATGTCAGCCGTTCTCTAAACTCACAATGAAAGGCGTGTCATTTATCTGGGATGAAGCCTGTCAAAAAGTATTCAAGGATATCAAAGCATGTCTAGTGAATCCGCCTATTCTCATCGCACCGAAATCGGGCAAACCGTTTTTGATTTATGTCAAAGCGACGAGTCATTCGTTAAGTGCATTGCTTGCACAAGATGATGATAAAGGTCATGAACAAGTTGTGTATTATCTAAGTCGTATATTGGTAGAAGCTAAAACTCGCTATCCGATGATCGAGAAAGAATGTCTCGCCTTGGTATTTGCTATCCAAAAAATACGATATTATTTAGTTGGACAGACAATTTATGTTATTTCTAACGTAAACCCGATTCGAGTATTTATGACCCAACCAGCCTCTATGAATTGGCGTTTAGCCAGGTAGGCTTTACTCTTATCCCAATATGATTTGTATTTTAAGTAGCAAAAATCAGTTAAAGGACAAGCTATTTGCGATCTTTTGGCAGTAAACCCTACAAAAAATTTAGCCAAATTGTACGATGATCTGCCGGATGAAACTCACAAAGTTAATACCACATCACATCAACAAGTATGGCAATTATACTTTGATGGGGCTTCCCGAGCAACTAACGTAGCGAATACGCCCGGATGTTCTAAATTTTCTTCACGAGTGTGAGTTGTTTTAGTTTCCCCAGAAAAACACGTATTGCCCAGGGCGTACTCGTTGACCGAACCATGATCCAATAATATGGATGAATACAATGCATTAAAAATTAGACTTAATTTTGCTAAAGAGCTGGGGGTTGAATACCTTAAAGCTTTTGGTGATTCTCAACTGGTAGTTAATCAGATACGAGGAGAATACGAGGTCTGAAATCAAGATCTGATTCCATACCACCAGGCAACCATTGAGATGGCAAGTTCGTTTGAAGATTTTTTCATCGAGTACATTCCACGTCTCCAAAATGCATAAGAAGATGCATTGGCGGCATTATAGGTATCTTTAGCACAGCCTCTCGAAACAGAACAATTAATTACAGTGATAACTCACCAACTCATTATACCAATCTACGATTCAATTGTCAAAGAAGCACACTCAACGAGAGTTGAAACCGAAGTTCGAGATTGGCGTTTCCCTATCATCGATTATGTCCTACATGGTATCTTACCTGAAGATGTAAAAGAAAGGGATTCAATTCGGTGAAGAGCACCGAGAATTTACTACAATGCTACGACGCAAATATTGTATCGACGTTCGTATGACGGTCTATTACTCTGTTGTCTGTTTAATAGAGAAGCATAAGAGGCACTCAAAGAAGCACACAATAGAACATGTGGTGCACGTCAACCCGGTCCCAAACTCTATGACCGACTTAGGAGAATGGGATATTACTGACCAACCATGATAAAGGATGCAATTGACTACGCCTGACGGTGCCATGCATGTCAAGTACATGCGAATTATATGCATCAGCCGCCAGAGCATTTGCACCCGTCAGCGACATCATGGCCATTTAAAATATGGGGAATGGACATTGTAGGTTCTATTTTCCCGCCTTCAGTCAAAGGTGACCGTTTCATTCTGGCGATCATCGATTACTTCTTAAAGTGGGCCGAAGCAGTTCCGCTTAAAGAGGTAAAGATGATCGACGTTGTCAAGTTTATTAAACACCATATCATATATTGATATGGTGTCCCAAGACGAATAGTGTATGATAATGGCCCTCAATTTGTTAGCAACGCATTCATTAAATTCTGCAACAAATTCGGAATTCAAGATGTTTCATCGACTGCTTATAATCCTACAACTAACAAATTAGCTGAAGCTTTCAATAAGACTATTATCAAGATTTTGGCAAAACTTATAAAAGTTAATAAATAAGACTGGGACAACAAACTTGGTGAAGCTCTGTGGGCTTATCGTACTACTGTCCGTTCGCTAACTGGAATAACCCCATATTCCTTAATATATGAGTGTGAAGCTGTCCTCCCTTTAGAAATACAAATTCCTTCTCTTCGCATCGCTCTCGCTACAGGAATGATGACAGAAGAACAACATCAAAAATGCCTCAAAGAGTTAGATATGTTAGATGAAAAGCGCTTGGAAGCTCAGAAACAAATCGAGTTTTATCATGCTAGAATTTTCCGGGCTTTTGATAAAAGAGTCCGACAATGAAGCTTTAAGGAAGGAGACATGGTTCTTGCCTTTCGGAGACCCATGATTCTTAATTCCAAGAGAAAGGAAAATTCCAACCCAAATAGGAAGGACCATTCATAATAGAAACAGTCTATTCGAACATTGCATATCGCTTGATCACTCAGGACGGTAACAAACTAATGATGCCGATAAATGGGAAGTTCCTGAAGAAATACTATCCTTAGTATGTTCAAGATTACCTATTTAAACGGGAAGTTCCTAGAGAATCCTGTATAGGATATTTTAGGATCACCCGAAATCAGTTAATTGTTTTATGATGGAAACTGATCATTTGAATAATTCATTCTTAATTGTTATGAAAACGATTAAGATTCTTCCATGGTGGTTATCTAATTATTTTCAAAATGATTAAGAACTTTACACTGTGACTTTCCAAGCATTTTGTGAGATGAGATTCAACGACAAAAGATAATTGATCTTTCTTCACAAAACCCCCACAACGCAATTGCGGGAGGGTTCGATGATTCACAACCTCGCACCACAAAATCCCTCACCGATCGGATTAATCGACGGTGGGTCCACCAAAATCCGTCATGGATTAAAATCCTTCAAACTCCCATTGTATCTAATCTTGAACATTCACAATGTTAAAATTATGATACAGTATTCAAAAAGTTCAATTTATTGATCCATAACAATCACCAAATCTTTTTATGCCAAATCCTTGTGTTTGACACAAAAAAATTCTTACCGAGTGGTGTGTATGGGTCAACATTCCTATTGTTATTTGTACCCTGCTCCCATTTCTTATTTGGTCAAATCTTCCTATAGTTAGGACCAAAACCAAAATCCCCTCTCGATTCCTTTCATGAATGAGAGGTTCACTTTCAAAACTGAGATCCCCTTTTAACAAACGAAAGGTAGAATTGTCTTAACTCCTATTTGGTCAAACCTTACTACAGTTAGGACCAAAACCAAAATCTCCTCTCGATTCATTCCACGAACGTGAGGTCCACTTTCAAGTTGAGTAATCAAACCTTATGATAATTAGGATTATTTAAATCCATCCAGATTCTCTAAGTGGAAATCCTACTTTGAGTCTCTTTTGCATCAGGATATAGTATATAAAATTCTTCCTCTCCGATTTTGGGTTCATCTCTATCAACAAACAAGAGAATAGGAGATAGAATATAAAATTCTTCATCTCCGATTTTGGGTTCATCTCTACCAACAAACAAGAGACTAGGAGATAGAATATAAAATTCTTCCTCTCCGATTTTGGGTTCATCTCTACCAACAAACAAGAGACCAGGAGATAGAATATAAAATTCTTCTTCTCCGATTTTAAGTTCATTTTCCTACCAAGAAAATATAATTTTCTTATATTTTTGCATCCATGCTTCCTACACATGGGGGACTGTTCGCGGGAAAAATCGTTGCTTTCTTCACTGATTCCATTGCTATCTTAAATAACTATTTTTTCGTTTACAAAGATCCGGTCTTTTTATAAGATCCGGTTACAACGAAGATCAAATAAAAGAAATAAAAATTACAACTTTTTCTCTTGTTTGTCGAACAAATCACGAGCTCCTGTTTTGCGGTCGTTCGCTTGCGTGGGTTCTTCGCTTGCGCTGGGGTTTATCCGTGGACCACCGCGCGATCTAGATCCGGTCGGATCTATATAGTATAACGGGTATTATTTCACCAAGGAAATAATAGCCGGGGGGATTAGTTCACCAAGGAAATAATCACCTAATTCTCGGGATCAAAGACCAAGCTTTGATCCGGAGTATGTCTGCGTAGATCTGAGATCCGATCTGAGATCCGGTTCCTCTCGAACTCTTGCCTTATTTGGCGTTGACGATCGCCGAGCACCGAATCTGGATGAGCAAGTCCTCAAAGTCCCAAAGCTTCAATCTTTTTTTAGATCTGAGCCTTGAATCCAGTAGAGCTTCGCCTCCAAAATTTCCAACCCTTGAAAATGAGCCCAAGCCCCTCTATTTATAGGCCACCTTCACTGTGCCCGTGCACAGGTGGCCGAACCACCGAGCCACCTCAAGGTGGCTCGGCCTTGGCCGAGCCTTTTTCCGTTTTCCGGTTCTGTGGTTGATTTGTTCGGACTTGATTCGTTGACCTGATTTGGCAGTAAATCCGGTTCCTGATTTGGCAGTAAATCCACTTTTGAATTTGAGTCCGAAACTAATCTTGAATCGATCGTGATTCGTTCGAGTCCACTCTTGGTTGGATGACTCGTTGATTCCTCAACCGTTAGCTTGATTCCGCACGCGAGTGGATTTATTCTGTTGTTTGCGTGCGGTTCGTTAGCCTTGTAGACTTGTTAATCCGCTTCGTCACGTATCACTTGGCTTCGGTGTTGTGGACTAATGATCGTGTTTGGATACGTCGCCCGATGGTCGGTTTGTCGAATTGACGTCGTCGAGCTGTGTTAAGGGACCTATAGGCAGTTTTATACGCCTACAGGGACGTTATCTCAATTCTTATTAGAGATAAGCCTACATCTAACACATGTAGCCTATATATTTAAAATTATAGTTTAAAGCCTAAAAGAATTTAATTCTTTTAGCATAACATTATATGTGAAACGGATCTGGATAATTCACATACTAGCTCGACTCAAACGGTAGTCGGTAAAGGCACATCAAATCTGTTAATGGCTCAGGATTTGTCAAAAATCCTATGAATATTATGGTTATTTATTCTAAAAAAAGAATGAGTAATCATAATAAAATTTCAATAGGAAAAAGAGAATTCACTATATTCATCAAAAGTATTCAAACAAAATTATGAGTTCTCAAATTACAATAGCTTATAATGACGAATTTGATCCTCAAGTTTGGAGAGCTCTGTCGTATAAGCCTATTCAATTTCATATACCAAGTTAGCTTTAAAAGCTTCTTCGTCAACATTTTGAAGTCTGGCGATCTCTTGTTCTTTTTCGGCGAGTATCTTGTCTTGAAGATTTAGCTGTTGAAACCTGCTCGCCTCAACTTGAGTTACCTTTGCCAGATCGGATTCCAAAATCTCCTGATCATCGTCAGCCTTCGCTAGTTGCTCTTTCAAGCGGGCTATCTCGGCTCGACCCGATTCTAAGTCCCGATGCAGGTCAACCTTGGCTTATGTCTTCTTGGCAACGCTCACCCTGAGTTGACTAATGCGGGCTCTTAACTTTTGAATCTGTAATTCGGCCAACTTTTGAGAATCACGCCACGCCCATAGCCTCGATTCCATTTGAGAAGCGATATAAGAGGGTACACCTTTGGTACGAAGATCCTTCAAAAGTTCAGCACGTTGTTTAAGGTCGACCAAATAGGCGTCGATTGAATCAGCCAATTCATTATATCCTTCATCTCTAATCCCCGATGTGTATCGATCAAGAGATCTTTTAAAGTTCTCAAAATACGATCCTTTGAAGAGAATTCGATCGACCATAGCATTCAAAAAGGAAATGAAGCCTTTAAGATCGGAACAAATGATAGCTTTGTCCGGGTCTTCGTCTGCTAATAACGCTTGAATGGAATCATACAATGTCAAAGAAGGAGCTGCGATGATAACAAATAAATTCAATACAAAACACATATGCACGTACATAGCAACGAACGGAAGTATACCAAGTTTAACGAAAGATTCCATGACTTGGTTACCTTGGCTTGTCGATGCCGGGGCAGGCTCTACAACAACCAAAGTTTGTTCAGGAATGATACTTGTTAGTATACCAGCTACGTCAGACGATTGTTCAATTGAGACCTCTGATGGCTTTGGGTCCAGGTCAACAAGTCTCTTCGAAGATGATTCTCCAAACAAGAGAGTCATAATGAGTATGTTGGAATATTGATCGGAAGTTTAAAACAAGCAATTGATAAAACTCACCAACTCTAGACGCAATAGCTATCGACGTACCAACTTCTTCGGTTGGTCTCGTTTTTGTTACGACGGGACTAACTTGGGGAGTGATAGTAGCTTCTATCATCATCGGGTCTAAAGGAGTGAGAGGTTGAGATTCAGGATTTGATAATTGAAGGTCGACTTCGGTTCCTGCCCACGACAAGAAGTCATGACCCTCGGGTTGATCAGATGTTCCAATAATTATAGCAGTATCGATTTCAGTAGCTGATCCTATAATTCGAACACTTATATGATTTTTCAAAGTTAAACGATGAAGAAATAATGAAGATAATAGGATAAAAGCCTTTACCTTAGAGGAACCCGCTTCAGCTAAACCAACTCCAACAGTTGATCCTGTAGCTGCACCAGGAGTTTTCCCTAATAATAAATCAGAGATATACCGATAGTCGTCCTCTGAGAGATCAAGATTGAGATTATGCTCGTTAAAATCCTCGACCTCAGCAGAATGAGTGGTTTCTCCTCCAGCTGGTTCATTCATTGTGGTATCTACAGAATATGGTGGATCATAAATAACATATATATTTATATGAATTACAAAATGGAGATTAGTCTTACCTTCATTAATCGGGATAGATTCGAGGGCTTCGCTACTTGTACCTGCTTCTTTTAGTTTAACTAAAAGGAGATAAAGTGCACAGGTCATTAGAAGAGGCACGCGTTCCGACTCATTCATCTTTCGCAATTGTCCTCCAAATAAAGAGATACCCGTACCTTTGTTTGAAGCCTATGGATCAACAGCAAAAGTTGTTTGAACATCAGCAGCTTTGTCGTTAAGCGCATCATACATTTGTTGGACGAAGCCGGGTTCCTCAATTTCCATACTACCGGGAGGATCAGTGTCAACCTGAAATTCTCCTTCTTCTTGACTCCCTACAGAAATTGAGTGCAAGATAAGTTTGAGTATTAAGATATATGAGAACAGTAAAATGAAAATAAGGATGTTACCTTGTTCGTCTGAAGGAACACTATAGGCAGATATTTCCTCTAAAGCAGGAAGAGAAATACGTGGTCGTGATGCAACCTTCTTCCTTCTTTTCAGTGGACGCGCTTCACCTGGAGCCCCAAATCTTTCGTGACGATACTTGGTGCGTAACTTAGTTCTGGGAGGA
>BQKN01063619.1:65033-82854 GCA_022839385.1 Asparagus kiusianus
AAAAAAACCCAAAGAGACGCGGGAGTATGAGCCAAATTAGTTAGGTAACTCAACAAAGATACCAGTATGATAATTTAGCCCATCCACAGAAGACACCGAGAGTCCGAGAGCACTAATATATCTCTCAACAGAAAGGTAGCATGTTTTCAAACAGTATCATATGGGACTAAAGTGGCCTTAAATAGTGTTGGCTTGAACTAGACAAGAACTGCATCAATCTGCAAGCTTACGAGTCCAATCTTAAATAATTTCTGAAAGCGAGAAGCCAGCACATTAATGAAGGTGTATCTGGTGATGCTGATTCAGCAGACGATGTCCTCCTCTAGTTTCACTGTTAATCTTTCATAATACAACGCACTGTGGGCCATTGAGTGAGAATAGAGTAACCATCGCGATGCCGCCCAAAATTTCAACCACGTACTCATAACTTCAAAAGTTGCTTTCCCTTTTTCTTCAAATTATGAATAGCTGTGCATTAGATGAATATCCAGAACGTGGGATCTTCGAATTCCTATCAAAATTATGGGACAGGAGCTCCACTCATTAAACATTGCGTAGGCTCCCCACAACAAAGTTAGGTTTATAATTAACTTTAAATCAGGTTAGTGATTAACTACTGATATAGTGATCTTGACGATTATGACGTTTCCCCCTCTTTGTTTACAAGATGGAGAGGAAAGTAATAGAAATGAAGAGGATTGGTAATTGGAATTTACCCATGTATGAAATTAATTTTATATTTAACAGCAGAATAATGATATTAGGAGTGAGCGAAAAGTTCTGTTGATCTTAACAAATTTTGGGCAAAAATAATTTAACTTGTATTAAACCAATGGCATATAATCCACCTGATCCTATGTTGATCAAAGTTACAGACGAGCCAGATAATATAATTATTACATTGATTTGATATGGATGATATGGATCAAGGTCCTTGATATGTTAGATAATTGTAGTGCGCGGCGGAAGCCAAAACCAAACTGAGGACGTGCTTCGAGAAACCAAATCAAACAAACGAACAAGAGAGAAAGGCCAAACGAACCAAAAATAACGGCACGAACACAAACAACCAGTTTTAATGTGGTTCGGCAAGTTGCCTACGTCCACGAGACAAGAAGGGAATGAGGTTTTCACTAATAGAGAAGAAAATTACAAACTGAGATTACAAATCACTCAAAACAATCAACTAATCTCACCAACAAAACTTCTAATCTCTACAAATAAAATCCTAAACAAATAGCTCAGAAAATACCTCTTTTATGTGCTCCAAATATCCCCCAAACAATCACCAATCAAAGCCAAAGAAACCCAAAAATTTGTTTGGTATTTATATCAAACTCAAATCCTAAATAGAACAGGAAAAAAAACAAAACCGGCCCAAACCTGACTCACGGTCGACCGCCGCACCATGTGCGGTCGACTAGATCCAACGATCGAGACATAAAATCGAATATAGGGTCGTGCGGTCGACCGTCATACCACTCACGGTCGACTGCCAAAAGGCCTGATTCATACGCAGGATTTGTGCACTAATTCGGTCGGCTGGCCTTGCACCGCGGTCGACCGCAAAACACCAAAACAGAACCTGAGCTCCAAAACCTGTTCTTCTCCAATTCTTTCGCCGATTCTATAATTCTCCACCTCGTCGAATTTTCTTCCAAAATCTAAGCCGACAGCAACCAAATCAAATGTCTCACTTGTTGCGTCTAGTACGAAGTGAAACAAAATCACGACAACGGACTCCATTCACGACAAGTCAAGACCAAATAAGAATGCGAACAAACTCCAAAACGTCGATATCAAGCCATCAAATCAGCTGCATCAAAACTGACTGCCTACATATCCTCTTGCCCAAGAAATCAAGCCTTCATGTAGTTCATCCAACGACCTCCAAATGCCCTCAATCAAATAGAAAAGTTATCAACTTTTCACCAATAAATATGCGGCTGGTAGTTCTACAAATGGCCCCAAAGTGAAACGAATCAAACACCTTCACCTGAGGTGAACCAATGGCCGTATCTAAATGAGAACTATATCCACCAGGTGCACTGGAATCAACCAACTCATCATCTGCATCCAAATTCAAATGATCCTCAATCTGTGTCACATCAGCTAGAATCCCAAATGATGCAGTATAATCTAGAGTATGTGGAGTAAACTCCACCCAACGTGAAGTAGTATCACCCTCCACTTGCTGCGATATCCAAACAATCTGATCAACACTCTCCACCTGCCGTGAGTCAAAAGTGACATACCCATTTAGAACAAAATCAGAGGTCTCCCAACTAATAACCAAATGAGTATCTGAATCCCAAACATGTAATTGGATCAAATCTCACATCCCCGATGTGACCAAATGCTGGGTAACCAAACATTTAACGTAACCTAAAATCTGAAGCAGCTCCACTAGATCCAAAATCTCTAAACACAGCAGTCGGCAACTTATGACTAAGATGACCCAAATATGTCGAAGCTCCAAAACTCCTCTATAATCCAATGCTCGACAACCAAATATTGATCCACCTCCAGCAAGGAATGACCCATCGAAAACTGTCATCTCATCTCGTCGTCCCAATGTTTCCTCTCCAATGAAGTGTCCTAAACAAATAGCTCAGAAAATACCTCTTTTATGTGCCCCAAATATCCCCCAAACAATCACTAATCAAAGCCAAAGAAACCCTAAAACGTGTTTGATATTTATACCAAACTCAAACCCCAAACAAAACAGGAAACAACAAAACAGGCCCAGACCCGACTCACGGTTGACTGTCACAGCACGTGCGGTCGATCGGAACCAACGACCGACACATAAAATCGACTACAGGGTTGTGCGGTCGACCGCCAAAAGGCCTGATTCATACGCAGGATCTGTGCACGAATTCGGTCGACCGGCCTTGCACCGCGGTCGACCGCCAAACACCAAAACAGAACTTGAGCTCCAAAGCCTGTTCTTCTCCAATTCTTTTGCCGATTCTACAATAAATAAATTTGATATCAATTAAATATAGAGTAAATTATAAATAACCCTTAAAAAGTGTGTTCTCTTTTGAAAGAACACGGAAGTTCCAACAGCTTTTAAAAATGTAACACTTAAACGCAAAAAGGATTATCTGCAAATCGCGGGACGGAATCATTTCGATATTATATGGATTTCAAATATTTGTTTGGAGTGTTATTTCAAAATGGAACACTTAAACATATACGGGCTTGCGACTCCTAATATACAATATTATTTTCATAGTATAAAAGACTTTCAAACATTTCCGCAACAATAGAATATTATGGGCTGCTGAGAAACTACGCAGACTTTGCTTTTTTCTATGGTTAAGCACAAGCCAAAATCAGCTAAAGTGAAATGTCTACGTAGCATCATGATGCTGACTGGTGGGCGTGGAATGAGAGGTTGATGACGCAGCCCACGAGAGCATCCATAAAACAACACAAAGGAGAAAAAGCTTTTCTTCTCCTTCCTGCAAAATTTTTTTTATAATTAAATCCTCAATCAAATACAGTTTAATTTGCAACCCCAAGCTCTTCCTTTTTAGAATCAGCCAAAATTCCATCGAAATCACCACTATATCTACCTCTACTTTTTCTCTCCTCCCCTGTTTTCTTATTGGACTCGCATTCTCCTCTAATTGATCTCTTCTTTATACTCTCTCTTAACTCCCTTATTCACCAGAATTTTGCATCTTTTTCTTTTCTTGCATTACTAACGTTTATATTCAGAGAAAGAGAGTGAGAAATATGAAGGTTAACTTTCAATTCTCTCCGAATCATTTTATTCTTCTTATTTAACTCTTACAGTGGCTTTTTCTAGATGCTTGTCTATTTGGGTCAGTCCTTTTTAGATCTCTAGCTAGAATCTGATCAATGATTCCTGATGGGTTTCTCTTACTTTATGGGATTATTGGGAATTGATTCTGTCCGATGGGAATATGTGTAACATGGATTTTTTTTTTCATTTTTTGGTGATTCCTCTTAGAAATAAGGAAAATAAATTTCATCGGTCGGTGTTTCATGTGTCGACTTTTGACAAAATGTGTTAAGTTACCTACAAAATACTTTCTGGGCAGAGTTTTCAGAATTTTTGCGTATGATTATGACCATGAGGCTGGATTATGCTTATTATGATTTCATTAATTTGATGCCCATTTTTTGTTTTTTTAATGCTGGATATGACTAGCTTTCTTGATGTAATGGTTGCATATATAAATTTGAAAGTCTTTTCCCTTAAACTCTGTTAATTTTCTTGTTGACATGGGAAATTTGATAGATCAGTATCAGAATTTTGTTTATAAATACTGATGATCAAATTTCATGGCTTGATTGCAGAAAGTTGTGGTGAAATTGGATTTACATGATGACAAGGCCAAACAAAAGGCTCTCAAGGCAGTTGCATCTATTCCAGGTATCCTCCTCTTCTTCAGCTCATAATTAAACCATTAAAAAATTGCCAATTTTAGAGCATAGCATTCCAGATTCGAACCCTGTAGAAATATTATTTAATCCAACTTCTACTTTAACATAGAATTTAAATATGGATTGTTCTGACAATTGTACTTCTTTAATTCTAGATTTTTTTACCGGTTAGATTTGAATCTATATTATTCTAATACCATCATAGCCTGTTTGCCACCACAACATAATTTTGAAATAGGATTTAGGCTTATGATTTTATATTCTAATGTAGACCGCAAACTAAAAGTTTTGAGTATGTTATTGATTGGAATATGATATTATTTTAAAGTCTCTTTCATTAGTTGCGTAGACCAAGAACAAAAATTTTCCTGATCCCTCTCAGGGATCGATTCAATCACCATGGACATGAAAGAGCAGAAACTGACAGTGATTGGGGCAGTTGATCCAGTCACCATAGTGAGCAAACTAAGGAAATTCTGGCGAACCGAAATATTTTCAGTTGGGCCAGCAAAAGAACCAGAGAAGAAAGAAGAACCGAAGAAAGAGGAAGCGAAGAAAGAAGAGCCGAAGAAAGAAGAACCAAAGAAGGAAGAAACAAAGACGGAAGAGCCCAAAAAAGAGGAGCCCAAAAAAGAGGAGCCAAAGAAAGAAGAGGCAGAGAAAAAGAAGGAAGAACCTGAGAAAAAAATTGATCCTCAGGAGCTATTTTACCAAGAACTTGTCAAGGCATATAAATCCTACAACCCTCATATGACTACTCATTATTATGTGCAGAGTGCAGAGGAGAATCCAAATGGTTGTGTTATTATGTAATGAGAAGCCATGGAGATCATGAAGAAGCGAGATTATCTTTGTACAGTTTGATGTTGTGGGATTATTATCATTATTATGGTTAGCTTTAAATAAATTATGCATGTGTAATAGTTTTCTATTGGTAATATTTTTGATGGGGTAACGTTCTAGTAGAGCACATATACATGTACTAAAGAGTATTTGGGTGGTACTCCGTTTTGACCCTCAATAATATGAGTTCTTGATGTGGTTGTTGTCTATCTTTCGGTGTCCGTTTCAATGTCAGATTTATGTGCTCTGTTTTTATTGTTGTGTAGGATCTTTGAGCTATTTATTTATGAATAAATTGATATTATGGATACTAAATCTTTTTCATGAAGGATAGCCCATGTATGTATTTGAACTGTTTGACAAAAATAAAAGTGCTTACTGGTGATTGACAATCTTGGAATTTGTGGGCTTGGCACTTGTCTTGTTATCGCGTTTTGTTAGAATTGTGAAATTTTAAGTGGAGCTTACCAAGATTGACGGATGACTTTTTTTTTTACTTTTCATTATTCAACTATTAGGGGCTGTTTGGTTTCCTGTTTTTGAGGGAAAGGGCTCTCTTGAAAGCTTGCCAAAAAAGTACCAAAAGTGTTACTTTTTGGCAGGCTTTCAACCAAAATCTTCTTTTTTAGAGGCGGTTTTGGCTGAAAACCTGCCAAAAAGTGACAATTTTGGCACTTTTGACAGGCTTTTAAGAAAGTCTTTCCCTCAAAAACAAGGAACCAAACAGCCCCTTACTCTCTTTTCATTATTCGACTATAATACTCTCCAAGGCTCTGAATCACTCACAGAGCACATATACCGGAATACTACCATTCTTTTATCAAACTGATAAATACATGACCTTATATATAATTTTTCTAAAGTAGGAAAAAAGAAAACAAGTTTTTAAATTGGTGAGAGGTCATCATTTCACTGGTAGGTGACCAACAATGATCTCTGCTCCTCACTCATTATATGTTAATTTACAATCTATTACCTTCTCTATCCTTGAAAAGGTTATTACCTTCCTACTCTATTATAATATTAACTATACTATTGAAAACAGTGTGTCGGTCGATCGAAATTGCAAGTCAGTCGACCGAATACAAGGAAAATCAGCACACAGGAAATCGGTCTGGTTAGTCGACAAATTAAAACAATCAGTCGACTGATCGTGTGCACACTTCAGGACTGGAAAACAAGCGTATTGGACAGTCGACTGTTGATGGTTCATCAGTCAATCGATGAAGACCTATCAGTCGATTGATGAGCCTTCATTCGTCGACCGATAGCGGGTAATTCGGCTGAAATAGTTTCCTAATCTGTTTTGGATTTGAGTTTGATATAAATAGAAACACGTTTTATAGGGTTTTAATAGAAAGATTTAATAGAGAAAAGAGGTTGTTTTGAGCACTTTGAGAGGGAGATTATTGTGAGTGAGTGAGATCTTTTGGTTAGGATTATTTTGAGTTATTGAGAGAGTTGTAACTCATTATTTTTTGCTCCATATAATGAAATCTCCTCATCCTCTCTCCATAGACGTAGGCAACTTGCCAAACCATATAAATCTTTATGTTTGTGATTGGTTTTGGTCGCTCTTTTATGAATTGTGCTCGTGGTGTTCTTCTCGCGTTGCTTACCAACTAGTGTGGATTGTGCACGCTTCCATCAAGCGCAATAAGTGGTATCAGAGCCAGATTTTAGATCTAGGGTTTGATTTGTGTGGTGAAAAACTTGGTATTGAAAGCTTGGATCTTGGAGATCTAGGTTTCGTTGGAGATAGCGTTGCAGAGTTACCATTAAAAGTTTCGCCTTCCTCGTGTGGTTGGGAGATTGTGTTGGAATCCTATCTAGGGTTTAATTTGGGTGATTTCTCAACTCTATCATGTTCTAATCTTTCATCTACAATTTGGAGTTAATAAGCAATGACAAGAGACAGTAGTGAAAGTAGCAAGGCTACGTCGAGTACAGTTCAGGTTGTACTTCAGAATACGAAGATTAGTGTTGTGAAGTATGATGATAAAATCAATTTTGGGTTGTGGATGAGTGATAAGTAGGATGTTTTGAATGCTTTAAACTTAGAAGAGACGATAATGACTCATGAGAGACCACCTAAATATGATGAGGTGATATGGGACAAGATGAATCGAAATGCATGTGGGGTAATTAGATATTGTTTAGAATAAAAGTTGAAATACAATGTAATTGGCGTGCGCCTGCGATGAAGATATGATAGATTCTTAACAATAAGTATCTTACGAAGAATGTTGAGAATCAGTTACACTTGCTGTGGAGATTATTCAGATTCCAGATGTCCAGGGGTACCTCACTTGAAGATCATGTGAACAACTATACAAAGTTATTGTCGAACTTGGCGAATGTTGATGAGAAGATATCGGATGAGTATAAGGTGATCATTTTGTTAGGATCATTACTTGATGAGGATTTTGATACCTTTGTACTTACTTTGTTGATTGGTAGATCTTCCATCACCTATAGTGAAGTGACTAATGTATTGACGAATTTCAATTTGATGAGGAAGAATAAAGAGTTTTCCAGAGCTAGCACTTCAGGAGAAGCCTTGTTGATAAGAAGAAGGAGTCCCTATCCTATAGGTGGTAATCGAGGTAGGTCAAAGTCAAGAGGTCACTACCAAATTGTAAAGAACCTGTGTGCGTTCTTCAGAGAACAAGGACATTGGAATAGATATGGTATGAAGCTCAGAAAGAAGGAGAATAGCAAGAAGAAGGGCCCGAAGGCAAGTGAGGTGAATGTTTCTAAGAGTGGTAACGAATCCAACAATTCATTTTTTCTATTGATTACTCTAAAGATTAACTATGCGGAAGCATCGGATTGGATACTAGATTCTTGTGCTACTTATCATATGACTCCCCGGAGAGATTGGTTTGCATCTTTTGAGAAACTCGATGGGGGGGTGTGGTGGTCATGGAAAATAATCAGTTTTGTGGTATTTGTGGGATAGGTACCATTAGGATTCGGATGCACAACAGAGTTGTGGGAAAATTGAATGAAGTAATATTTGTTCCTCCGCTGAAGAAGAATATTATTTCTGTTGGAACTTTGGAGGCAAAGGGATTCATGGTAACTTTCAAGAACGCTGTAGCTAAAGTTACTAAGGAATCATTGGTAGTGATAAAAGCGGTCCGTAATAGAAATCTCTATTATCAGAAGGGAAGTACCGAGATCAGCCAGGTAGCTTTAGTAGTTTCAGAGGTGGATGCGAGCAGACTTTGACACTATAGACTTGGGCATACATGGGAAAAATCACAGCAAGCACTGTGCAAGCAGGGATTATTGAATGGAGTGAAGAGTGAGAAATTTGAATTCTGTGAGCACTATATTCTTGGCAAGAAGACTAAAGTAAAGTTTGGGATAGCCATTCATAGGACAACCGACATCTTGGACTACGTGCACACGGATATTTAGGGTCCCACCAAGATGACATCATTTGATGGTCGATATTGGTTCCTCACGTTTGTAGATGACTATTCTAGGCGTTGTTAGGTGTATACCATGAAGTAGAAGAAAGAAGTCCTAGAGATATTTATGGAGTGGAAGAGAAGATTGGAACTGCAAACAGGGAGAAAGATAAAAACGTTGAGATGCGATAACGGTGGAGAGTACACATTAGACCCCTTTCAGCAGCTATGTCGAGACGAGGGCATAGTAAAACACTTCACAGTTAGTCATACACCGTAAGAAAATAGAGTGGTAGAAAGGTTGAATCAGTCTTTACTTGAGAAGAACGAATGTTTGTTATCGCAAAGTGGTTTAGAGAAGATCTTTTCGGCTGAGACACTTACGTATACGAGCCACCTCATTAATAGGATGCCTTCATCTGCGATAGAGGGAAAGACTCCTATGGAGATGTGGTCGGGAGAACCAGCACACGATTATGATCAGCTCAAGGTTTTTGGGTGTCCTACATTTTATCATGTTAAAACTGATAAATTTGAACCTCGAGCTAAAAAGCTATAATTGTGGGATTCAAGCGTGGTGTGAAAGTATACAAGCTTTGGGTTCTAGTTAAGAAAAAGATTGTACTGAGCAGAGACGTCACATTTGATGAGGCTTCACTCTTGAAGTCTCTCAGTTCTCATCAGGTGCAGAGACGTCACATTTGATGAGGCTTCACTCTATTATAGTTCGGAGACCCAGGAGAGACATACAGTTACCAGTAATGTATAAAGATACAGTGGTAGCTTATGCGCTTTCGGTAGAGAGTATCGATGAGATGGTTCCTACTATCTTCAGAGAGGCTGAACAGAGTTCAGAGGATGATATGCGGTAAGAAGCCATGCGGGAAGAGATGGAGTCTCTTAAGAAGAATGACACATGGGAACTTGTCGAGCTTCCAAAGGGGCGGAAGGTAATTCGTTACAAATGGGTTTATACCAAGAAGGAGGGCATTCAGGGCACTCTAGTGAGATTTAAAGCTAGGTTGGTAGTGAAGGATTATGCACAGGAAGAAGGTATTGAATACAATAAGGTCTTCTCTCTGATGGTGAAGCACTATTCGATTCAGATCTTACTAGCTTTTGTTGCACAGTATGGATTGGAATTGGATCAGTTGGATATGAAAATGACATTTCATTTGGTGATCTTGATGAAAAATATATATGACTCAGGCATTGGTGTTTCAAGCTGTAGGGAAGGAAAAATTGGTGTGTAGATTGAAGCAATCTTCAAGATAGTGGTATAGGCGATTAGATGGGTTTATGATCGGCATATCGTACATTAGGAGCCAATTTGATCCTTTTGTTTACTATTGCAAGTTGTATAGAGGTGCGTACATTTATTTATTGTTTTATGTCGGTGATATGTTAGTTACTTCCATTTCCAGATCCGCTATAGATGAATTGAAGATATAGCTTTCGAGTGAGTTTGAGATGAAGGATTTGGGTGAAGCAAAGTACATTTTGGTGATGAAGATCGCTAGAGACAGAGATAAGGATAGAATTTATTTGACACAGATGACTTATTTGAAGATGGTGTTATAGTGATTAAATGCGAGTATGGAGACGAAGCCAGTCAGTGTACCTTTGGGAGTCCATTTGAAGCTTTCAGCCGATCTTTTACCAAAATCAGTTGAAGACAGAGAGTTAATGTCGAAGACTCTATAGGATCTGATCTAATACACACTAAAAACACTGGGGGGTGAATAGTATTCTTTTAATAATTATGCAAAGTAGATAATAAATTATAAGAAAGATAGCAACAATTACAGAAAATCACAATCACAAACATGAGCTTTTATACTGGTTCCACCTCCCCGGTATACATCAAGTCACCAAGCAAATCCCCCTTGAGTGTTCCACTATGATTTTAAAAAACTATTACAAAATCAAAACCAAACCTGACTAATTTGTAAAACCATGCAAATTGCACACAATCTCTACACCAAGAGATCACACCTCTCACATTCGAGGGAATACTTTCCTTGAAGGAAGAACACAATTCCTATAAGCCTTGAGTGTGTAGTGATGTGTAGCAGTGGCTTTAGGAATTTGTTAATCTCTAAAAAATACCTTAATATTTTGTATATGGGATGAAGATCAAAGGCTACATTAGAATTCACTTTTCTCAACACTTAGGCAAAAATCTGAATTTTAAAACTCTTGAGAATGCACAAATATTAAAGCTTATGGATAGGAATGATCGGTGAAAATTTCTGAACTTCTAACCTATTTATAGCCCTTGAAAAGATAAGTTTTTAAAGCCAATTAACAGATCAAAAATGACTATAAACAGTCACAAATTTAAACTTGAAATGTCAAAAAAACTATCTCTGTAGTCGACTATAACTCCTAGTAGTCAACTACACTGAGTTCAAACAGACTTTGTGAAGACAGGAATTTTCTTAGTAGTCAACTACTCTGGTCATTAGTTGACTAGTGTATAAAGACAGAAAGTCTCGAATTCAGATTCAAATCTAAGTAGTCGACTACACTGTAATTTGACAGAAACTTGAAAAATTGAATTTAACCTTAGTAGTCAACTACATATCGTCATTAGTCGAATACACTGTATTTTTATAGTAACTTGAAAATATATCTAAGTCTTAAGTAGTCGACTATAATATATATTAGTCGACTACACTGTTATTTGATAGCAACTTGAAATTATGTCTAAGGTATGAGTAGTCAACTACTATTACCAATAGTCGACTATACTGTCAAATGACAGAAACTTAATATTGATCAGTGTGCATGTAGTCGACTACAAATCTTATTGGTCGACTACTAAGGGGTAAAAAATAATATGAATGAAGTATTTTAAGACTTATTCTTTAACTATAAACTCTAATGGTTAACATAGGGAATTCTTATTGTTAACCAATACACTAAGTATGTGTTAGTGTATTTTTAACACTATGTGTGTGTATGTGTTGTGAGTGATCAAAGATTGTACAATAATTCTAAGTAAAGAAAATGTAAAATTTTCATTGTATATATTCAAGCACTTCATCTTCTTTACTTCATATTGCGTTGAGCTCATCTTGCACTTTTGTTCACATATCTTGAGCTTATTTGAAGTTGATATCTGCATTAATATGTTAGTGCACAATAATACACATAGTGAATAAATTATTATCATCAAAACTATATCTTCAGGACATGATATCTAACAGACTCCTTATGCAAGCGTAGTTCGAATTTTGATGTACACCATGGTATGTACGAGGGCAGATCTATCACATGCAATTAGCATGGTTTCACGATACATGTATGACCTAGGTCTGGGTCATAGGGATGCCGTGAGGTGGATTTTTGAGGTACATTCAAGGTACTGTCAATGTTAGTTTGGTGTTTGAGAGGGACACTAGTGGTGGGCAGTTGTGTATTGGTTACGTCGATTCAGACTATGTTGGTGTTTGTGTCAGAAATCAGTTTGTTTAAAGAATCCATTACAATCGTTTATCGACTTACAATAAATTCAACGGAGTGAGCCTTTTTATAAGGCTTCTTATTATAAAATAAATAAACAAGGGACATCCTAGAAGCACACGCAGAAACTGTTTATCCATCACTGCTTGCATAGGATCATTGCTTGTGCTGGGGATGCGTTAGTCCGTGGATGACTGATTCATAGATCCGGGTTGATCGTGAAGAAGACTCGGTGTTCTTGTTTCAACTGGAAAATAAGAACAGAAGTAAATACCTCAGCAAGGTGAGATAAGTACTCTTCTCAAGACCAAAATGATGTTTGATCACAAGGAAAGGCGTGAAGGCCTGTAGATCTCTCGAAATCTTCTTCTTTATGCATGAAGTTCACAAAGATCTCGCCTTTCTCTCTGAAATCCATGGGTATTTATTCTTAAAACGTCAGCACCTTGCCTCAACCATTAGTACCTATAATAAGTGCATGGGGGAGGGGGTATTTATAGGCTTTGGACTCCGTGTTTGAGAATAAGAATTCATAATTTAGATGTATTTGCAGTTAGTAATGACTTTCTCATGTTTGAGGATGTTCCCAAGGTAGTTAGCAAGCCAGTGGACTGCACAAATCTTGAGAAATTATCGAAAAATACGTTTTGGGAGTTCACTGTGCGAGACACACTGTGTGTCTTATGTGAGAGACACCCTTTGGTGCTCTAATTATGAGACACATTATGATGTCTCAGAATTCGAGACACCTCTGAGTGTCTCAGATTGTGAGAAACCTGAGTGTGTCTAGTTCTGTTGTTTTGTCATCTCACGCGCTTCGTCGCTCCATCGTTTCCTCACTTCATTTTTTGTATCGGACGATGCTATCTTACTTAGACAATGACTATCTTCACCTTCTCTTCACCTCGAGTTGCATTCGGGAACCTATAGGTAATTTTTGATTCCTACAGATACCCCCTCTAAAGTTTTCAACCTCCTCAATATTTTATCGAGGAGTTTGGTATACTTTGGACAAGATAAGCCATGCCTTCAATCTCTTTTGTATTTTGTCGAGGAGACCGTGCAGAAGGACATGTGAGTTGCTTCGATTCTTTAACTTCTTTAGCTTTCAGTCTATTTAGTATTTTGTCGAATAATCTAATATATTTCTGGTGCTGCATTTATTGCTTGACCATTGTCAAAATCTTGAACTGAAACTAGTGCGTTGATACCTAAATTAGCTCGTGTCATTGAGTCGACATTGAACTTTTCTTTGTCGGGAGTTTGCATCTAAATCACGATTGAGCTCCCCTGAATAATTTTGACATAAAATTATCTTGAACCTGATTTTGGTGAAACTGTTGAAGCGTTAACGGATTTTACCTCCGTTGCAGCGTAAACACAGTTTATACTCATGTGTAATTGAAGTCTGCACAGTTTAAGCTCTTAAGGCGTTAGAGCATGGAGAATCAGTTTATACTCATATACTCATTAGAGTTTCGGAGAATAGGTTGACATTATATACCCGTTGGAGGTTCAAGAAGATGCAGTTTATACTCATATACTCATTGGAGTGTGAATACGTACCTCGATTACATCAAAACAGGCAAAAATAGGCGAGTACACACACGAAAATGCTCGCGGGATCCACCATACGTGTGAGACACTCTCATGTGTCTTGCACGTGTGTGAAACAAGTATACAAGTCTCGTATGCGAGACACATTAGAGTGTCTCGCCGAGGTGGTCATAGGCAGTGCTTGGGAGGTTGGTTTTTGGGTATTTAAAACCCTGATACTTGGTTGTTTTTGGCCATCTTCCCTATGGTTTCTTAGTTTAAAAACTCCTCAGAAATCATATAAAGGAGTTTACCCAAGCTCTTCTTCCACCTTAGCCCTTGATTCCATCGGATCTATCCTTAAGGTGACTAGGGTTTCGGTGTTGGATTTTGGGTTTGAGCTTCTCATCACTATTCTTCTTCACCGAGCTTTGTTTCCCTTTAGATTCTTGGTAAGCTTCGCTTCTTTAGCTTTGATTTTGGATAATCACTTACATTTTGTTTGATTCTAATCGATGAAACCCTAGGATTTCGGTGTCTTTTCCTGCTGTTTTAGAGCTTTCGACTCAGTTCTTCTTCAATGCAGCTTGTTCTTGGTTAATTCTTGGTAAGAACCACACCCAAGACTTTGAATTGAAGGTTGATTCTTGAGTTTTGATGTTTGACTTTCGACTTTGGGGGAGAATCAAAGCCCTAATCCTCGGTTTTGGGTAAAAAACCGAAGCTTTAGCTTGGGTTTTGGAAGAGAAGCAAGCCACCTTGGCTTGGTTTTGGATGAGAACCGAGACTATCGCTTTGGTTTCTTTTAATCTGTGATGAAGATTGAGTTTTTTTTTATACTTTGTCATGAATGTTGCGCCTTTTGTTCAGGATTTAACCCAAAAACCCTAACCCTATCTTGTAGGTTTTGGCTAAATTCTGCTTTTTGATGATGTCTCCGAAGAGGGCTTATGTTCTGAGGGGTCGATCAGCCTCTCAGCGAGATGAGAGAGAGGTTCCTGCGGTTTTGTCATTCGGAGGTAAGCGTTTATCACTTTTGTTAATTCAATAAGTTAGGAATTTTGTACGTATCCTCGTTTCTCCTCCTTCGCGAGGTATTCAGGAAGAACCGATATCCTCCTTTGTGGGGGTCGATGCTTAAAAGATGTGTTTTGCTTGGTCAAAATATGTCTCAAGGTAAAAGGGGCGATTTCATGCTGTCTTGCACTCTGTAGGGCTGGGTATATTGTTGCGTTGTTTAAACAATAATATACGCTGTCTCTCATGTTCAAAACAGTTGAAATCACCTCGCCAGTTACAAGGTAGTGACTCTATCTCGTAGATTCTTAAGATGAGTTAAACTCCTTGTTTTGCCTTGGAAATATTTTTTAAATTGCATTTAATAAATATGGTCTTATTCGTCGCAGTCGAATTTCCGTCGACGATGTTCTCACTACGTGCGATGAGTGGTCGAAGTGGCATCTCCTTTGCCTCTTTCAACAAGACGATCATTGTCAATGGGGGCCTCTAATTCAATAGAGGTGGACCTACAGAAATCCCCAGACTTATTAAGGAGGTAGATCGTCACGCCATACAACGTTTGATAACTGATGCACCTCTCACAAGAGATCCAACCACAATTTAGCCTTTGAGAAAACCCGACTTCATGTTTGGTGACTCAGTCGAGGATCTAAGCATCCTTAATTGTAGCCCAGAGCAATGGCTGAATGAGTATGACGATAGCTGTAGATTCCTTCCCCCAATCCCTTGTCACTACGGTCTGACGCACCTGAGCAATTTGTTGGTGGGACGGCAGATGGCTTGGCATCTGACTGAAAACCGGTAGCGAGTACATTGTGTGTTCATTACCCAAGGCAAGACTCCGGGTTCAAGTGAGAGGAATTATGCTTTGGGCTTCATACTGTCTTGCTGGGACAGGATGAAATTCTGCCAAACGAGCTGCCGACTACGGTTAACACCATACGAAACCGTCTTGCGAGTCTAGGATAGGAACTACCTGTTAAAGGCTTCAGATGCTTCGGTTGGGTTTACTCCTAAGCTGACAAGTGGTGGACTAGGACGATAGGCTATGTCCTCAGCCGATGGGGCACAAAGTTGAGGGAGAGAGGGTTATATCACGCCATCCGGGCCAGCATGTATGGCCTCGCCATGAGTGCGAGTAACTTCTTCGTACTGTTGTAGATTTATAACTCAGATACCAACATGTTGCTAACTCAGAATGGAGAGTTAGGGTTGGCATTGTACGAGATGATGAGAGTGTTGAGGCTGCCGATGGGTGATTTTCCGTACCAGGAGTACTTTGCTACTAACAGCCAACTAAGACGGATGAGTCCTGCCAAATACAACATGTTATCGGAGCTAGCGTGCCATTATCAAATGGCCTTAGCTGGTGTTGATATTAAGGCCAAGAAGAAGTCTCTGCGGCTCAGCTTGAAGCAGTTTGCGGACTATTTAATCAGGCATTTAGAAGATCATTCAGCCGAGGATGTTTGCGAGCTGTTTGCCCTTTCCCCTTTCGAGATTAATCATTTAATAGAGAAAATCAGTGCTAAGTCTTATACTACCCACTCGGATGAAGGCAAGTTCCTAAGGGGTACGAAATTCAAGAATTTCTTGTAGCATACATAGAGGCAGATGCAACAGACGACTCTTCTGGCTGGATATGTAGCTATCTAGCTAAAGAAGTGTCTAGTACCACAACAACTTTCTGACACATTGCCCATCAAAGTCCTATTTCCGGCCGTTGAGCTTGAGATTGGATGCAGACTCTCTTTGCTCCCAGACAGATTGCTGATATCCACAATGGACTTCGTCACTTGGTCGCCGGACTTACGCAAGAAGGAAGCAAGCCTTCAAGAAAAATCCCCACCACCAAGATTGAGTTGTCGTACACATACCTAATGTCTTGGTTGGTTCTCCACCACCCAGACCTAATGTCAGCACCCACCATCACGGATCCAAGCATCCCCTTGCTACATACATTAGAAGACTGCAAGTGGGAGGCTCGGTAGTAGCATGATGAGAAGTGACAATTCCAAGTCCATAAATGCTGAGAGTTCTTCAAGTGCTTCCCATAATTTTTCGGCCGCTACGGCAAATTGTTGGTCGATGATGAGGAGCTGAGGATGAGTCGAACCATTCTACATGTAGGTTGCTTCCGGTGGCTAATGAACATCCACGTGATGAAGGACTCTAAGATCGAGCCTTACTTTCCCTGCCTGTTCACCTGTTACTTTGATTACGACCAACTATATATCGGGAATTCGAATAAGGCTCTAAAGGTTCGTAAAGGCCTTATTAATGGGGCTCATGTATGGTTCTGGAGCATTGCGGGCTGCACCGGTACCATATTTATCCTTCTTGCTGTAGAGACTCGGCGACAACTGACCTTTCTCTGCTACAAGTGGTTAATCGCTACCATTACATCTATAAGAAAGAGAGATATCTTAGAGTTGGAGGCAGAGGTGGCAGCCAAACAGGAGGCTAATATAGTTCGAGAGGCTGTGCTGTCGAGGAGGAAGGGGAAAGAGTCTGCTGGACCTTCCGACAGGGGTAAGCAAGTAGTTGAGGAGGAAGAGAAGGTCCTCCCCACTGATAAAGATGAAACATTCGAAGAAGATGTAGCCGGAGTTGGAGGCAAAGGAGTTGGAGGCATAGAAGAACTTGAGACAGGTCTGCCAGTCACTTTCTTCTAAAGATGTTTTATGAGTTTGGCGATCGCTCGTCGAACTCGCCAATTTGATTTGCTAAGTCTCCAACGGCTCCAAAGAAGCCGAGGCAGAAGGTCTTATTTACTTATCCTAACAAAATGACGGTTGACCTTCCGGGTAGGGTTACATACGAAGAAGAAGAAGAAGAAGAACCTAGCCTCATCAATCTGACGAGATCTCAATCTACATCTCAAGTTCCCCTAAGGGTCGAGTTGCACACCAAGTTTAGACATGAAAGACCTATCGCTTCTGAGTAGGCTTGACCTGCGAAGCGAAAGAAGGTGGTGCACAAGCCACAAACGGAGTTACTGGCTTTTGAAGGGGAGCCACTCAGCAATATTCCAAGAGAATGTAACATATCACCTTATCATTTTCCATACTTTGGGCTGGCAATTTGCTATATATATATATATATATATATAT
>BQKN01063619.1:102854-182352 GCA_022839385.1 Asparagus kiusianus
TGCGCGTTGGTCCACGGTAATCAACCCCGGCACAGGCAAACAACCCATGCAAGCGAGGGACCGTAAAACAGGAAACTCGTGATTTGTTCAGAGAGAATTGTAATTTTTATTTCTTTATTTTGATTTTCATTGTAACCGGCTCTTATAAAAAGACCGGATCTTTGTAAACGCATAAAGTTGTTATCAAAGTTGTAATGAAATCATCAATGAAGAAGAACACAATTTTCCACGCGAACAGTAGGAAGTCTTAAAGAGGGTGAGCTTCCATACAACCCTCCTTCTCCTGGTTTTACCCATTCCGAGAGGTCAGGCTTTACGTAACAGATGCATGAGGTCATGGGTGAAGAGGCTCGCGACCCTAAAGTTGGAGTGGGTGCCGGTGCTGAACCTAGTCTAATTACTGAAACCACTACAAGAACTTCAAGCCCAGGTATATCTAACACCGATAGTACCTCATTCAGGTGGCAATTAAGAGAGTTGAACGATTCAGAGTCTATGCCTCCCCTAATCGTTTCTACGCTTTATGCTCTTTTAGAGATATTAAAGAGAGTGGGCCCAAGTGCCAAGCCTGTGGAACCCGCTGCAACCACCGAAGGTAAGTCCGATTTTCACTTGTCGCAAATTCTTCTTCCCTTCTTTTGCTTAAAATTTTAACTCTTCCATAAATGTTATGATGGAGGGATCAGCTGAGGAGGAAGCCTTTCACGATGCCGACAACAGGGGATATGGTGAACATGCATTCAAACCAACGATGAGCTTCTCCGAGGCTGTTCATAGGTTGCTCACTGATATGTTATCGGAGCAAGCCTACCGCAAGGCTGCAGGACCAACTATTGAGGTTGGTTCAACTGTAGGTATAGATCTTATCGTGAGGTCATCATTATTCATTTGTTAGTTCTTACTTAACCACAGGGGAGTTTCGGTTGTAGTCCTAGCCGCTAGAGCTGATACGGCTACCATTATAAGGGCCTCAGACCAGCCTGAGGGTTCAGGTTTTCTGATGTTGGAGAGAGTCGTCGAAGCGGTTCAACCATCTATTTCTTAACCTGAGGTTATCATTTCTTCGAACCCATTGATTATGGAGGCCACAACCAGAATTGAGGCTATTCCTATTGTTCCAAACCTGAGACTAACTACTGAGGTTGGTACGTCTGTGATTGTTACATCCGCACCCACTCCGACAACTCATAAGGTTGGGTCGGCGGGACCAAGCATAGAGCATCAAACCAAAGGATCATTAGGCGGTGTCGACAAGTCCTATCCCGTGATCTCCTTAGAATTCAAAACAACTTTTTCAGAGTATTTATTTCTTTCTTCTTTCCTTGTAGGGCTCTCATCAACTCTATATGGCATTGTCAAAACCTTGATATCAGATAACGACCTGGATAGAGCCATCTTTTGCATGGAACTTCGCCATTTCTTTTCTGTCCTGAGCGAGATGATTGACAAGCTCCTTTACCAAGGATTTTCCTTCAACTAGTTTAGGCGATCTCTCGATCGTCAAGTGGTGGTAAATAGAGACGAAGGATATCCAGACTTAGTGGATTCTATTGCTGCGGATTTGGGTTGTTTGGAGCATAAGCTTCAGAAGCTGAAGGAGTTTCAGGCTACGGGTGCTTCCTCATATGTGGTCGTTCAGATGGATTACCTATAAGCATGGCGCAATACCCGAGCCTCCGTTGGGCTTTAGCTTCAAACACAATGGGGTCACGTAAGACAAATGGAAGCAGTTTACGCCAGCAAGCTAGCAACCCATCGCGACTTGCACTCATCTCTCGAGTCAAGTAGTGTAGAAATAGCATGACTTGAACAAGAACTCAAGGCAGTGAAGGATGCTCAGGTTATCTTGGAAATGGAGATGGTTCGTGTAGATCATGCTCGAGTCCAAGTGTTAGAGAAATTAGAGCTCTCAAGAGAAAAGCTAGCCAAAATGGAGGAAGAGGAAGCAAAGGCATTAGCCACTATAGAAGACTCCCTCAAGGCTGAGTTGAAGACCACGCTCGAGCAGGCTTATGTAGAAGAACTCTCTAGACTAGAGCAACGAGTCTGTAGCCATAAGCTCCATGTAGATTGATAGTACTATCTCATCTATCTTTCATTTTGATTTTGTTAATAAAATGAAATTTTCATTCAGTGCATTTTTATCATGATTTCTCATTCTATTTTGGAATAATTAACCATAATACTCATAGGATTTTTGGCAAACCCTCAGCTATCAACAGATTTGATGTGCCTTTACCGACTACCATTTGAATCGGGATAGCATGTTTATTATCTAAGTCCATTCTACATGTAATGTTATGATAAAAGAATTAACTCTCTTAGACTTAATGCTACGATATTGAATACGAAGACTTCGTTATTTTCGTGGGAAAAGACTAACCGGCAACACATGTTAGGTGCATGCTTATCTCTAGTAAGGGATCAAGATAGAGTCCACCATTCATGAAAGACATGAATTTTGGTACAGAAAAGTTATATTGTATCTTTTCTTAGGGCAAAGACGAACCCGGTGCTGGAGAGGAAGAAATTTATTTTCTATCTCCTACTTTTTTCTCTTGGGGTAAAGATGAACCTGAGAGAAAGAAATTTATTTTCTATCTCCTACTATCTTCTCTTGGGGTAAAGACGAATCCGGTGCTGGAGAGGATGAAATTTATTTTCTATCTTAGGCTACTAAAGAAATTCAATGTGGGATCTCCAGTTCGAGAATCTGAAAAGGTGAAACTAAGTGTGTGATCTCCACTCTTAGAATCAAAAAGACTCGGATAACCCTAATTATCGGAAGGTTTCATTACCCAATTTGAAGGTGGTTTCTCATTTATCGAGATGAAATTTTAACTTTGACCCTAACTATAGGAAAGTTTGACCAAAGGGGAGTTTTGAGATAACCCTAACTATCTTAAGGTTTGGCTGCTCGATTTGAAAGTGGACCTCTTTTTTAAGGAAGGAATTGAGAGGGGATTTTGGTTTTGGTTCTAACTATAGAAAGGTTTGACCAAATGGGGGTTTGACATGGCCCTAACTATAGTAAGGTTTAATCGCTCGATTTGAAAGTGGACCTCCCGTTCATGAAAGGAATCAAGAGGGGATTTTGGCTTTAGTCCTAATCGTAGGAAGGTTTTACTAAGTGGGAGTTTGAGACGACTCTAACTGTAAGAAGGTTTGATCGCTCGATTTTAAAGTGGACCTCTCGTTCATGAAAGGAATCAAGAGGGAATTTTGGTTTTGGTCCTAATTGTAGGAAGGTTTTACCAAATGGGGGTTTGAGACGATCCTGACTGTAGGAAGGTTTGATCACTTGATTTGAAAGTTGACCTCTTATTCATGGAAGGAATCGAGAGAGGATTTTTATTTTGGTCCTAACTATAAGAAAGTTTAATCAAATAGGAGTTTGAGACGACTCTAACTATAGGAATGTTTGATCGCTCGATTTGAACGTGGACCTCTCGTTCATGGAATGAATCGAGAGGGGATTTTGATTTTGATCCTAACTGTAGGAAGGTCTGACCAAATGGGAGTGGGGTAAGCCACATATAACAATAGGAGTGTTGATTTGCACAATTCATTTTGTCAACATGGTGGGAGTTTCTGATGTCAAGTCACAATGACTTAATACGAAGGGGGTTTGATAATCGTTATGGATCAGCAAGTTGAAATTTCAAGTACCATGTCAGGGTCTTAACAGTGGGCATGATAAGTGCTTAGGCACAGTAGGAGGTCAAATGGATTTAACCATAAAGAATTTTGTTGGACCCACCGTCAATTGATTTGATTAGTGAGGGATTTTGTGATGGAAGATTGTAAATTATCGAACACCTATGGGAATTTTGTGAGGGAAAATTGATCAAACAAAGTGACTGAACCTCGTCTCAACAAAAGTGTGCTCAAAAGGTCATGGTGGAGGTTGATGAAATTTATCTTGGAGATTGAAACCAACCAATGATTGTAAATGAAGGTAAGAAGGTATTTTGTTATCTTTTACTCCACAAAAGAATCCTGGTTATCAGAGAGATGTAGGTAACCAAGGAGGGTTTCAGCAACTTGTTCCTATGTGGATTGAGGCAGATGGGAAGTGCTTCATCCTTGAAGGAATTTAATGTCACAATGGGAGGGTTTTAATCATATTGGTAATGATTAAATCACCATAATGAGGAATCTTAATCATTTTTATAATGATCACGAATGAATTATTTAGATGATTAGTTTTCATCTTGAATAATCTTTTGATGTTAGGTTATCCTTAAGAATACCATGCTTAGTATTCTCCAGGAACATCCCGTTAGGGGTAACACTATACAACAACTTAAATTGCACGTGTCAAATAAGTTATCCTGAGTGTAATAGGGATAGTACTTCTTCAGGAACTTCTTATTTATTAGTATCACGATTTTGTCACCGCCTTGGGTGATCAGGCGATGTGCACTATTTGAGCAGACTGTCTCTACTACAAATGACACTTCCCATTGTAGGCATCGAAAATTGCCTATAGGTCTCAACGAACAGCTTAGTGTTAAAGAACGACAATGAACGTCACTATCTGGTTCACAGGAGTTCGATTGACGTCGGTGAATGCTTGAAGTGAATCGACGAACTACGTGAACTGACAGAATTTTAGAATAACGAAGGCACGGGCTAATCGGGAGCCCTGTGATATTTACAAAAGGAACAATGCCCTTCATGTCTCGTTCATCCTACAGATAATCCAACCATTGGAGCTGATAGAACTCTTCGTCAGAATTCCAACGCACTTGGAATCACTCAAATCCGAGTTCGGACGGAGAATTTACAGCGAAAACGGGCGAATGTACCTCAACGGGGTGTCTCGGGTTTTCGGAGACACCCCAGGGGTGTCCGCACCAAGTTGAGATGCTCTAAGGGTGTCCGCACCAAGTTGAGACGCTCTAAGAGTGTCCGCACCAAGTTGAGACGCTCTAAGGGTGTCCGCACCAAGTTGAGACGCTCTAATGGTGTCCGCACCAAGTTGAGACGCTCTTAGGGTGTCCGCACCAAGTTGAGACGCTCTAAGGGTGTCCGCACCAAGTTAAGACGCCCTGGTACTATCCCCTCTTGCCTATAAATAGAAACCTTAGGCCTCACTTTTGGAGGATCTGGATTTTTTGGGAGAATTGGCGAAGCCCTGCTGGAGTGAAGAGTGATCGAGCACTTCAACACAAGAGAGTTCTTCATCAGATCTTCATCACCCGCATCCGTTCCTTAGCATTACCCCTCGTCGGTAATCCTAAGAAGAGCAAATATCTCGCTTTATCCGAGATAGGCGCTTCAAGTTTCTAGATCTCCTCGCGGATCGACGAAGCTCTGCCCGATTTTTTTGGATCAGATCTGATTGCCAGGTAGTCCACGGATATCGACGTCCCCGTCACAGGCTAAAGACCCACGCGAGCAAGAGACGATAAACGGATCTTGTGTTTATTTTCAAGAAAGTTGTAATTTTTATTTTCGTTATTTGAATTCATTTGTAACGTTTGAAGTTTTAATGAAATCAATGATGAAGGCAACTTTTGACGAAAACAAGTTGGCGACCACAGTGGGAGCCAACAGCCTCGCTGCCGAGGCTGTCGTGACGCAACCGGCATTCAAGATCCGGGTGAATGAAGAGATCGAATATGAATTCGATCAGCAGAAGTTTGAAGAGTACCTCTCTTCCTCCTCCTCCTGATCCGCCTCTCCAAACAGGCGCAGGAAGACCTCATCTTCCAAAGGCGTTCGTGGGATCTTCGGCTCTAAGATCTAAGATCCCGTCACCGCTGCTGCACCCGTGCCCCGTGGCATCCCTGCGGCATCCAAAGAGGTCGAGGCTGTAGATCCAGATCTTCCCTCCGCCACGAAGGTAACTGCTGAAGGTGCTCCAACTTTGTCGAAGAGGGCGCGCCAAAGACGGCGACAACGCCTTGCACGACAATTGGCCAAAGCCGCAGAATCGATGGACGGGATCCACTACAAAGAGGATCTAAAATCCAGACAGCGCCAAGAGCAACAACGGCGAACAATTAACTCCTCTTCTAAAGCGGAGACAAATGAATGGGTCCGTGTCAAGAAGACTCGCTTTACTCTCAAAGAGCGAATCAAGAAACGCCGCGCGTGGCTCGCGCATGCCCGAGTCCTTCTGCAGAAAGCGGAAGAGATGCAGAAAGAAGAGGCGGTCAAAAAGCCGTCCACACATAAACGGGTTTGGGTGCCAAAGTCAAAACCGGCACCTAAGACAAAAGTGGGTGGAGTTCTCACCCAAACTTCTTCAAATCCAGATCCCGTTCCCGCACCTCCTATGGAGTTAGGCAAGAACGTGGATCCTTCAAGATCCAGGGTTCCTTTGAAAGGTCGCCTCGGTCCTTTACCGGGAAACCGAGGTAAAGCACCTGTCAAGGAGCGATTGGGACCATTGAAAGGTCCCCAAATGACAAATCAGACTGGGGGTCGTATCAATCCCCCTAAGAAAGATGACAGAGGAAAAGCCCCTGTTACCGACCGCATTGGATTGTGAGTCGAAGTTCAAGAGCCCGTCAGGTTTTCACACGCAACTATTGAAAACGCTAATAAAGCGTCGCATCCCCAGAGGGAAGCACATTCATCTGATGATGATGATGTTATACCTGGGAAGTCATGCCAACACTCTATGAGTTACTCCAGTTATCAAACTGACGAGTTGTACTATAGAGCTGGGGGTATGGAAAAGTCTCGGAAAAAAAATGCTCAAGACACGGAGTCTCACTGTCCGTGTGCCAACATCATCAAGGGGGTGTTGTCAGAATGCTGCTGTTCTAAAACCCCAAAGAGAGTCTCGGTGTTCGAGAGAATTTCCAAGCCAAGGCGTTTTCGTGGGAAGAAGTTCGTTCGACAAGAGGACGAATACCTAGAAGTGTCTGCTAATATGACCGGCAGAAGGAAATCGACACAACACTTAAACCCAGATCAGTTTGCTGATGTATCCCGGTGTATGACTCGGTTGTGGTCAGGAATCAATACGCGAAAGAACTACCAAAGGATGCAAAAGGGACTTCCTTTAGAAGAGGAGGTGTCAGATGCTGGTTTAGATTCTTGCTCGGCTATGGCGTCCGATGACACGGCTTCTAGTGTGGGACAACCTTTTGAATTGCTTATGATCAGCGCCGAACAAGTAACCAAGATGCTTGAAGATGCCTTGGCTAAGCAGAAGGAAAGTTTCAAGTTCGAGATGGAGATGGCCATGCAGTGGATGAGAGAGATGCATGACCAGCAAATTGCGGCACTGACAACTCACCAAGGAGAACCCAGTCATCGCAATATTCCGAATCAAGATGAGAATGAACGGGAAGGGGATAATTTCAATTTCCCTCCTGTCAACAACGGCAACGGAAGCGGTCCCGTGGATGATAATGCGAAAGAGGACCACGTTACCTCTCCCCGAAGCCACTCGAAGACCGAGGCGAGTGAAGACAAGAAGATGAAGGACTTGGAGAGCAAAATCAACGCGTTGATGAATGCTCAAGAAGTGAAGAGGTCCGGCATACCATGTACATACCCAAGGGAGTGGGAATCAATTCCGTATCCGGCAAAGTTTAATTTAATCAACTTTACGCCGTTTGATGGAAATGGTTTCCCTACCTAACACTTAATATATTTTAAGTCTCATTTAGGAATCATTTCTGGGAATGAACCTCTTATGGTGCGGTCATTCGTCAGCACTCTTCGTGGAGCAGCCTTCGACTGGTATCGCCGTCTCAAGCCCGGGAGTATCAACAGTTACGATGATATGGAAGATATGTTTTTGATGAATTTCTTCGATGACGACACCGAGATTTCGATCGGCACGCTATTCGACGAGAAGCAGAAAAATGGTGAGACGGTCGAAAACTTCGTGAAGAGATTCCAAAATAAAGCGATGAATTGCAGGGATCCAGTCAGCGAAGATTTTATTCTCGAGACTTGTCATAATAATCTGTCATTGGACATCCTCGAAGCCATGGGAATGGCACTGCCAAAGACCTGGAAGGACTTGAAAGTGCGAGGAGAGCGAGCCGAGCGATTCCTTAAAAGGAAGAAAGCGGAAAGGGGCCAAATAACAAATAATGCCCCACAACAGAACTTTGTCCCTAAGGGTAAGGGAAAAGCACATGCGAATGCTGTGAACGCAAACCAAACATTCGAGGTGCAAGCACAGTCGCAACAGCAGCAACAAAAGGCGCCTCAACAATCAAAGTGGCAACAACAGCCCCAGAAGCAAAAAGCCGCGGAGCCAAAGTTCCCGAAGGTCTATTCATTCAAAGAGGATGAAGTTCCCAGTATTTTTAAATACCTTATCGAGAACAACAAGATCAAGTTGCCTCCGGTCCAGGATCAAGAAGATGCTAAAAGAGTCAGTGATCCAAAATACTGTGCATTTCACAGAGCGGTGCATCATCCTACCAAGGTATGCTACGCTCTTAAAGATAAGATCCAAGCCCTAATCGATGTTGGGGTCATCACTATGAAGCAACCCAAGGAGAAGAAAGTGGGTGCGAATGCAGTATCCATTAGCTTCGGGTCTGTTCCCTTGAACTGGTTCCAACATGAGCCAGTAATAAATGTAGCAGTGAAGACAGTGAATGATGATCCTCACAAACAGCGCCAGAAAAGACTTGTGCCACACTCAACCCCGAATGGTGAGATTCTTTGGGTTCATCCAGACTTGATTAGAGACGAACAATGGACTGGAACCTCTTCCAAGAGAAGGTCAAAAGGAAAAGGTAAATCTTGTTGTGGAGCTTCTGCTATTCCAGGAGAAGATGACGACAGAATTCCAGCCTTCCCACTTTCTGAAGATGAACAAGAGGCCTTTGCAACCCGAAGTGGGAATGAGTATCACTACAAGTACCCGGATGCTTCCGAGCAATTGGGCACCAAAACCGCTCCTTCCAAGACATTGGCAGAATTGGGAATTGCAGCAACTCCCCCAACGCCTGTAGCTACGGAGAAAGTCCAGCAGAAGGAGAAAGGGAAAGAGCCTTTACGTCAAGAAGCCCAAAACCCAAGGCAGTCTCGATTCAATCATCCGATTGGGAGAGACAAACCGGGAAATGCAAGCCCTCCGCTCCATTTTGACATCATGGCGCAGTTGGCCAATATCCCGGCTAGGATAACCCTATACGAGCTGTTGCGTCTTTCAAAGGATACAAGGAAAGCATTACAAGAGGCCTTGAGCGACTCGGAAGCTTTCTTGGCTCGAATCAAGCCATCTTCTGAAGAACCGGAGTCGTCAGTTCAACACTGCAATCTCGCGGCGCATCATTTTCCCTGCATCTCTTTCACCAAAGAAGACATGCAGACGAAGAACTCAAAGCATGATAGGCCTTTGTATTTCACCAGGCACATTGGCTCCAGCATGGTCAACCGAATCCAAGTCGATCCGGGTTCCGCGGTTAGTATCATGCCATTCCGATTGATGCATCATCTCGGGATTCCGACTAGCAAACTAGCGTCCACTGGCACTACGATTTATGGATTCAACACCAGCGGGTCCAGACCCTTGGGAAAGATTCGAATCAAATGCCAGATCGGGGATTTGAAGTCAGAAGTTACTTGCTATGTGATTGACGCGGAAACATCCTATAACTTACTGTTGGGTCGACCTTTGATCCACGGTAACCTTATAGTCCCGTCAACTCTGCATCAATGCCTCAAGTATGTGGACATAAATAATGAAGTTAAGACGGTGGTCGCGGATAAGCAACCGTTTAAAGGATTGGAGAACAATTTTACCTATTCCCTTTTATACAGTGCTGAATCCGATACTGAACCATCGGCCCAAGGGACGGACAGCGGGGATGAAGATGATACCGAAGCTGGGTTTGATTATGATAGTGGTTTTGTACTTAATGACATTGTACCCATTGTAATCAATCTTGACGATGATAAATCATCGGAAAGTAGTTGTAACTGGCAACTTGCCGAAGAACTATCAATAAACGATGATTTAGAGTACTCGATGTGTCTTGATAATGTCACTAAAGAGCTTTATGATAACCCTGATTTGTATATGCCTCTTCAATCATTTTGCATGACGAAAAAGTAGGTACACGACCCGTGCGGAACGACGCTTGTCATCCCCGTAGGGACAGGGGGTGGAAAGGAGGTCGTTTATGGCAGAGGAAGAGAATCTCCGATACCTGACCACTTCTTGGAGGAGGAAGACGACAATGATAAACCTGCTCCTTATCTATTCAGATATGATGCGAAAGCACGCAATATGATGGAAAGGTATGGATATGATTTCACGATAGGAGAGGGTCTTTGCTTTGGTCGAGGTCCTCGAGCGCCGCCTCGGATGGCTTATGTACCAAAAGGGAAACCCGATGATTATTATCGCCACAAAAGAGGTCTAGGTTATATCTCCTCATCCGACGACGAGTGTTGCTGGCAAGTCATCGATCAAATTGCTAACAAGGCTAGAAAATGATACTCTTTTGACTCTTCGGCTTGGGATTCCGACGCTAGTCTTGGTGAAATATTTAAAAAGCTAATGTCGAACATGGTTACGGTTGATCCAGCGACAATAGAAGGAGATGATCAGATGCCGACATGGGAAGATCCGTGGGTTCATCACTTAAACATGCAGTACGGCGATAGGTTTGAGCAAAGAGAACCTCCTACCGAAGATCAAGTAGTCCAAGTGAATATGGGAAGTGAGGAAAATCCGAAGCCGATATTCATTAGCGACAGTCTCCTACCCGAAGAGAAAGAAGAGTTAATCTCTCTTATCAGGGAGTACATCGATGTGTTCGCCTGGAATTATGAAGACATGCCAGGGCTCGATCCAAACATAGCAGTGCATCGTCTCAATATTAAGTCGGATGTAACCTATCAAACAATAACAAAGACGTTTTCGTCCGCAAATGATGGAGGCGATCGAAGCCGAAGTTAAAAAGCTTGTCGACTCGGGCTTCATTAGGGAAGAGCAACATCCAGAGTGGCTTGCCAATGTTGTCCCGATTCTTAAGAAGAATGGGAAAATCAGGGTTTGTATCGATTTTAGAGACCTCAACGCTACCTGCCCAAAAGATGATTTCCCCCTTCCCATCACAGATGTTATTATCGACAATACGTGTGGATTCGAGAGGATGTCTTTCATGGATGGTTTCTCTGGTTATAACCAAATAAAGATGCATCCAGATGATGAAAAGCATACCGCGTTCAGAACACCCCTTAGCGTCTTCTGTTACACAGTTATGCCCTTCGGCTTAAATAATGCAGGTGCTACATATCAGCGAGCCATGTCAAAGATTTTTCAGGAGCATCTTCAGAAGACTGTCGAGTGCTACGTAGATGATTTGGTCGTGAAAAGTCGTGATAAAAAAGATCACATCAAGGACTTGAAGACCATGTTCGACTTGATGCGAGCCCATCAATTGAAAATGAACCCTACCAAGTCTTTCCTCGGAATGTCCAGCGGTAAATTCCTGGGATTCGTCGTCACTACCAAAGGTATTCACATTGGCCCGGATAAAGTAAAGGTGATTAATGAATTGCAACCGCCGAGAAACCTCAAGGAGCTCAGAGGATTGCAAGGACGATTAGCTTACATCCGTCGGTTCATCTCGAACCTTTCAGGAAAATGCCAACCGTTCTCCAAGCTCACAAGGAAGGGCGTGTCGTTCCGTATGGGATGACGCTTGTCAAAAAGCATTCGAGGGTATTAAAGAATATCTCTCAAAACCTCCCGTACTCGTCGCACCGAAATCAGGCAAACCGTTCTTGATTTATATCAAGGCGACGAGCCACTCATTAAGTGCATTGCTTGCACAAGATGACGATAACGGTCATGAGCAGGCGGTGTATTATCTAAGCCGAACCATGGTAGGCGCTGAATCTCGATACCCCATGATCGAGAGAGAATGTCTCGCTTTGGTGTTCGCTATTCAGAAGATGTGGCATTATCTGGTTGGACAGACCATTTATGTCATCTCTAAAGTTAACCCAGTCCGAGTGTTCATGACTCAACCAGCTTCCATGAACTGGCGGTTAGCAAAATGGGCATTACTCTTGTCCTAATATGACTTATATTTTAAACAACAGAAGTCAGTGAAAGGGCAGGCTATCTGCGATCTCCTGGCAGCTAATCCAACTACGGATGTCCCCGAGATATATGATGACCTACCCGATGAAACCTACGAAGTCAACGCAACTTCTCACCATCAAGTATGGCGTTTGTACTTCGACGGCGCCTCACGAGCAGCTAATATGGCAGGTACTACTGGATGTTCTAAAGTTACCTCCGGAGTTGGAGTTGTGTTAGTTTCTCCAGGAAAACATGTGATGCCTCGAGCTTACTCATTAACCGAGCCATGCTCGAATAATGTAGCAGAGTATAACGCACTGATTATAGGACTCAATTTCGCTAAGGAGCTGGGGGTTGATTTTCTTGAAGCTTTTGGTGATTCTCAACTAATAGTTAAACAAGTCCAAGGGGAGTATGAAGTCCGAAGTCAGGATTTACTACCATATCATAAGATGGCAGTGGAAATAGCGGAATCATTTGAAGGATTCTTCATCGAGCACGTTTCGTGGTTACAGAACTCCTACGCAGATGCGTTAGCAGCATTAGCCGTATCTCTGGCACAGCCTCCCGGGACGGAACAATTTGTTACGGTAAGAACTCACCAACTCCTGGTGCCACTCTACGATGAAGAGGACAAGGAAGAAGAGGTTCAAGAGGTGCACGCAACTCAAATCGAGTTTGAACCACGAGATTGGCGTTTCCCCATCATCGACTACGTCTTGCATGGAATCTTGCCAGAAGATGTGAAGGAAAGAGAGTCAATCAAACAAAGAGCACCAAGATTCTACTATAATACGGAGAATCGAACGCTATACCACAGGGGGTACGATGGGTTGCTAGCACGTTGCTTATCAACCAAAGAAGCTGAAGAGGTCCTTAGGAAAGCGCATGAAGGAGAGTGTGGCGCGCACCAACCTGGTCCCAAGCTTTATGACCTCATCAGAAGAATGAGATATTTTTGGCCTTTCATGATGAGCGATGCAATCACATACGCCCGAAAGTGTCACGCCTGTCAAGTACATGCGAATTATATGCACCAACCTCCGGAACATCTGCATCCTTCGGTTACGTCATGGCCGTTCGAGACTTGGGGAATAGACATTGTTGGTCCTATAAATCCCCCGTCAGTCAGAGGTGACCGGTTCATACTGGTAATTACTGATTACTTCTCCAAATGGGCTGAAGCAGTTCCACTCAGAGAAGTTAAAACGAGCAACGTCATTGCATTCATCAAGCACCATATCATCTACAGGCATGGTGTTCCAAGACGAATCATACATGACAACGGTCCTCAATTTGTCAGCAACGCCTTTATAAGGTTCTGCGAAAAGTTTAAAATTCAGGATATCTCGTCAACGACTTACAATACCACAACAAATGGATTAGCTGAAGCTTTCAACAAGACTATCATAAAGCTCTTGTCAAAACTCGTGAAGAATAATAAACGGGATTGGGATGACAAGCTTGGCACGGCTCTATGGGCCTACCGTACTACGGTACGTACACCGACCGGCGCAACCCCATATTCATTAGTATACGGATGTGAAGCCGTCCTCCCTTTGGAAATCCAAATTCCGTCTCTTCAGATTGCTCTTGCAACCCAGATGACGACCGAAGAACAACATCAGAAATGCCTTGAAGAACTCGAGAGGCTCGATGAAAAGCGCTTGGAAGCTCAACAGCATATTGAGTTTTACCAAGCTAGAATTTCTCGAGCCTTCGACAAAAAGGTTCGACAAAGGAGTTTTAAGGAAGGGGATTTGGTCTTAACTGAAAGACGGCCTATGATCCTTAACTCCAAGAAGAAGGGCAAATTTGAACCCAAATGGGAAGGGCCATTCGTAGTAGAGACAGTTTACTCGAACGGCGCATATCGCTTAGTCACCAAGGATGGTGACCGGCTTATGATGCCAATAAATGGCAAATTCCTAAAAAGATACTATCCTTAGTATCTTCAGGAAAATTAATGTATCGGGAAGTTCCCGGAAGAGTACCACATGCGGTATTCTTAGGGATAACCCAGTCACTGTAAGAGATGAATAAGAAATCCACGTTCGAATTCCGAATGTTCTTTCTTGTCAAATGCTAACTTTCATGAGTTATTTTTGTGAGATGAGATCTGGTCCTTTGATAGGTTAATCTTCCCTCACCAAACCATCCACTGATCAGATCAATTGACGGTGGGTCCACCAAAATCCTAATCTGCCAGTCATCGGTAATTCTCAGACTCAACATGTTAGGTCTTAATCACTTAACATTGAAATCTTCCTTTGAGTGATAGTACGAGTTAGCATTCTCATTGCTACCTGTATTCCACTCTCTTTGCTTTCAGGTCAAACCTATAAAAGTTAGGACCAAAGCTAAATTCCCCTCTCGATTCCTCCCATGAACGAGAAGTCCACTTCCAGTTCGGACAATCAAATCTATAAAAGTTAGGATTGTTCCCAATCTCGCTTAGTCAAACCTACCATAGCCAGGACTAAGACCCAGTCATTCCTTTTCGATAAACGAAAATTTGCCTTTGTTCCTTTTTCCACCAAACCTATAAAAGTTAAGGTAGAAATTGGGCTTCTTTTGATTCAAATGACCAATCCTATAAAAGTTAGGGTCGTTTGAACCTTTCAATTCTCGGAATGGAGATCCCACTCCTAGTTTCATCCTTTCGGATCCTGGGGGTGGAGATCCCACCTCGAGTTTCCTTTCCAGCTGTAGGTAGAATATAAAATTCTTCCTCTTCAGCACTGGGAGATAGAATATAAAATTCTTCCTCTCTCATTTTCCAGTTTGTCTTTGTTCTCAGAAAAGACATAATTCCCAACTTCCCATCCGGACACTTTGTGCACGGGGAATTTTATCTCAACTCCTAAATAGAGATATGTCTATGCCTAACACGCATTGCCGGTTTAGTCTTTCACCAATTGAAGAAGACACCAGAATTCCAGTCTGGGGAATTTTATCCCGAAGCCTAAGTAGGGATAAGTCAGCGCCTAACACGTGCTGCCGGTTAGTCCTTAACCGTAAAAAGGACAAAAGCCCACATATTCGACATTGTGGCAGGTTGTTATTAATAACACCATAATCCGTACTTCACACGCATGGGGAATTTTATCCCGAATCCTAAGAAGGGATAAGTCAACGCCTAACACGCGTTGCCGGTTTAGTCTTTCACCGATGGAAAAAGACACCAGGTTCTAAACCTGGGGAATTTTATCCCGAAGCCTAAGAAGGGATAAGTCATCGTCTAATACGCGGTGCTGGGTGCCTTTTCCCATAAAAAATGGTAAAGTCTATGTATTCAAAATCATAGCACTAAGTCTAAGAGAAGCAATTCTTTTAGCACAACGTTACATGCGGAACGGATCTAGACAATCCGAATGCTAGCCCGATTCAAACGGTGATCGGTAAAGTCACATCAAACCCGTTCAAGGCTGGGGGTTTGCCAAAAAACCTAAAGTCTATGCCTAACACGCGTAGCCGGTTTAGTCTTTTACCGATTGAAGAAGACACTAGAATCCGCAGTGAAGGAAGCATCCGTAATAAGCTGGCGTAAGCAATGACGCCCTCCATCCCGTATCAAACGACAGGATTCGTCGGAGCGATCTCTGTCAAACTGAGGGAGTGGACTAACGGCCTGCCTGATGGAAGCTGAAGAGAAGACCTCCCGGCTACAACCAGTATTGGCATGAGGAGGAAGGCTGCCCGCGGGGAACTCGACTGCAATAAAACACAAGGATAGTGTCAGAAAATCCATCTCATAAGAAGTAAGATAAGCTCATTCACGGAATAATTGGAGAGACGATTTTGAGTGTCCTACACTGGAAGAACGGTATGCATCATCACGTAAATAACGTGGTAACATACACCGACCTATAAGGTGTAGGACGACACAAAATCGCCCCAATATACCAGAAGACTTGAATTAGCCAAGCAAGGCAAGTCCGAAACCTCAACCCCCACGAAGGAGGGTGTCGGCCCTTCCCGCATGACCCGCGAAGGGGCCAAACGAGGATATAACAGAACCACCAAGTCCGAAACCTCGACCCCCGCGAAGGAGGGTGTCGGCCCTTCCTGAATGACCCGCGAAGGGGCCAAACGAGGGTAAAACAGAACCACCAAGTCCGAAACCTCGACCCCCGCGAAGGAGGGTGTCGGCCCTTCCCGAATGACCCGCGAAGGGGCCAAACGAGGGTATAACAGAACCACCAAGTTTGAAACCTCGACCCCCGCGAAAGAGGGTGTCGGCCCTTCCCGAATGACCCGCGAAGGGTCCAAACGAGGGTATAACAGAAACACCAACTCCTCACCATCTCAAACAATGGTGAACAAACTCTTCGAAGCAACCGACCCATAAACTCCTGAACCAAAGGATCACCATGCTGAGATTGTCCATGAATAGCTCCGGCCATTGCTCCATCTTTCAAATCTCTACATTTATCAACAAGAACCGCCATCAATCGCATTCTAACCATCGGTTCAGCTAGCCACACAGCCAACCTTCTCAAGGAAAGGTAATTCTCTGGCGAACCCGAATCCGATCCTGTCATTGGGATTGGAGTTGATGACTGTGATTCAAGAACTGCCAGCAACTTATAGAAATCAGACAACTCATCTTGCAATGCTGAAGCAAAAGCTTGACCTACAGTCCCGACCTCTTCAGCTACAAATCTCGCCATACTATCATTAATATAATTTCTCACCGTTCTGAACAAAAAACCTAGCTCAGCAAGTTTCCTTACCAAGATCCAAGTAGATCTCGGAACCTTCAAGCTCTGCAGAAGCTCATACGAATCCGATTCCTCATCGAATTTCACATACCGACCATCGATCCCTTGAGAAACGTAGAGGACGTCTCTAACAAGCGCTGATTCAGAAACCTCGGTCTCTTCAGAAACGAGATCGCCAAATTCCCTTAGTGCGATCTCATGAATGTTGTCTGGATCTTTCAAAATCAAAAGAACGCCGCCACGGCCGGAGGTTTGAGAAGCTAGGGTTTTCTTCGGAGTAGATAGAGGAAGCGAAGGGAGGCCAGCGGAGACCTTAGGGATCGAAGATGATTGGCTTTTCCTACGATCGTCGGCGACCGATTTGAGGAAATAGAGGAGAGCCCAGCGGTTCTTAATCAAAGATCGATGAGTGAGCTTCGAGTAGAGATCTGCGAAGGAGAGGGCGTCAGCGTGGCGGCCGCTGAGGGCTAGGGTTCGCTTGATAGACTCGGCCATGGCAGATTAGTCGGCGGTGATGGAAGGGGACATTCGGCTGGATAGGAGGCGGTAAGCATACCGGAGGACGAGATCGTGGATGAGGTTGGAGGTTGAGGGGTCGTCCATTTTGGCCGGCGGTGACAAGATCTGGTAGGGTTAGGGTTTTTGGAGAGGGGTTTAATGATTTGGGGGGATCTTGGGTGAACCGGACCCATGAACCAAACCCGAATTTGGCCCGAACCAATTCAAACCGGGATTGAACCGGACCGGACCCATCCTATTTTGTTGATTCACACGAGTGTGAGCCGCGAAAAGTGGGCTCGCATGCGTGGAGAGGACCCGGGAATAATTCATATGCCTTTTGAACCTCTTTTCTGGTATTTTTCAATATATTCGATGCCCGTATTTATACTCCAATGAGAATACGAGTCTAAACTATTTTTCACAATGGACGGGATGTTCCTGGAGAATATTATATATAATATTCTTAAGGATAACCCGTCAACCTCCGACGGGTACACGAGGCTAAACTAATTCCCGAAACTCCCAGGAGCACACGAGTATAAATTGGTTCTCCTCAGGTTGATTCGAAACCCTAGGGTCAACGCCGGTCAACGCGTAACCCTAGGTCAACGCTAGTCAATGTGTTGCGACCAAAAGTCAACGTTCGACGTTTGAAACCCTAGGGTCAACGCCGGTCAACGCGTAACCCTAGGTCAACGCCAGTCAACGCATTGCGACCAAAAGTCAACGTTCGACGTTCGAAACCCTAGGGTTAACGCCGGTCAACGCGTAACCCTAGGTCAACGCCGGTCAACGTGTAACCCTAGGTCAACGCTAGTCAATGTGTTACTACCAAAAGTCAACGTTCGACGATTCGAAACCCTAGGGTCGACGCCGGTCAGCGCGTAACCCTAGGTCAACGCTAGTCAACGTGTTGCGACCAAAAGTCAACGTTCGACGATTCGAAACCCTAGGGTCGACGCCGGTCAGCGCGTAACCCTAGGTCAACGCTAGTTAACACGTTGCGAAAAAAAGTTAACTTTCGACGCTCGAAACCCTAGAGTCAACGCCGGTCAACGCGTAATCCTAGGTCAACGCCAGTCAACGCGTTGCGACAAAAAGTCAACATACGGCGATCTGAAACCCTAAGTCAGCGCGATGTGACAGAGATAGTCAGTTCAAAGTCAACTCAAAGACACGAGCCAAACTCAACTCACCGGTGGTAAACTCAAGACTCCAACGACGGCCAGGCGATAAACGCAGCGCCGGAAGAACTTCGGTTATTCGTCAAAGCATCGAATAGACCGAAAACCAAAGGAGCCAAGAGTGGAAGCTAACTGTAGGTCCTTTATGCCGACTGAAGGCTGGATCAATCACATCCAAAGTGTTTCAGCCTCTTCTATAAAAGAAACGAGGCCGGAACGCTTTGGAGGGGGTATCTGTAGGCATCGAAAATTGCCTATAGGTCTCCACGAACAGCTCAGTGTTAAAGAACGACAATGAACGTCACTATCTGGTTCACAAGAGTTCGATTGACGTTGGTGAACACTTGAAGTGAATCGACGAACTACGTGAACTGACAGAATTTTAGAATAACAAGGGCACGGGCTAATCGGGAGCCCCTTGATATTTACAAAAGGAACAATGCCCTTCATGTCTCGTTCGTCCTACAGATAATCCAACCATTGGAGCTGATAGAACTCTTCGTTGTCAAACTTTCTTGTTAAAGTCCCTGGAGATTTTAACTTGGTAAAACTCAATTTATTATTGAGCTTCCAAGCGTTTCTCATCTAACATCTCGAGTTCTTTGAGACGTTTCTGATATTGTTCCTCTATCGTCATCCCTATTGCGAGAGCAATGCGAAGGGAGGGAATTTGGATCTCCAAAGGAAGGACAACTTCACATCCATATACCAAGGAGTATGGGGTCGCTCTGGTAGGCTTGCAAATTGTGGTGCGATAGGCCCAAGGAACCTCACCAAGTTTATCGTCCCAATCTCGCTTGTTGGTTCTTTTGAGTTTCGACAGGATCTTGATGATGGTCTTATTAAAAGCCTTAGCTAAACCATTAGTAGTAGGATTATATGTAGTTAACAAGACGTCTTGAATTCTAAACTTTCCGTAAAATTTGGTAAAGGTGTTGCTGACAAATTAAGGACCGTTATCATGCATGATTCACCTTGGAACACCGTATTTGTAGATAATATGGTGCTTGATGAATTTGACAATATCACTCATCTTTATTCCTTTAAGTGGAATTGCTTCAGCCTACTCAGAGAAATAGTTATTTATTGCAAAAATAAAATGGTCACCTTTGGTCGATGGAGGGAAAATAGAATCAACAACGTCCATTCCCCATGTCTCGAATGGTCATGATGTTGCCGAAGGATGCAAATGCTACGGGGGTTAATGCGTGTAATTGGCATGTATCTGACACCCATGGCACCGTTGAGCATACACGACCACGTCTTTGATAATGGTTGGCTAGGAATATCCCATTCTTTTGAGACGATCACATAATTTGGGACCAGGCTGGTGTGCGTCGCAATTTCCTTCATGCGCTTCTTTGAGAGCCTCCTCTGCTTCTTTGATCGAAAGACATCGGAGTAGCAAGTCAACATATGCATGGCGATAGAGCGTTTGAGTCATTGCGTTGTACTAGAGTCTCGGCGCTCTTCACCGAACCGAGTCTCTTTATTTTATACCTTCCGATAATATATGGTGCAAGACATAATCAATGATGGGGAAACAATAGTCTCGAGGTTCGAGTTTGATTCTGGCTGCATGTTCCTCTTTGATGTCCAAGGCACACTCCGATATGAAAAGTTAGTGAGTCCTCACTGTGACCAACTGTTCTATCTTAGGAGGTTTTGCCAAAGATACTGCTAGTGCCGCCAGTGCATCTGCATAAGCATTTTAGAGGCACAAGATGTACTCGATAAAGAATTCTTCAAAGAGTCTGCTATCTCAATAGCCACTTCGTGGTATGGGATCAGGTCTTGATTCCTAACCTCGTACTATCCTCAAACCTGGTATACAATCAGTTGAGAATCACCGAAATCTTCAAGATACTTAATCCCCAACTCTTTAGCAAAATTTAGTCTAATGAGAAATGCGTTGTATTCAGCCACGTTTATGGAGCACGACCCGATCAAGGAGTAGGCTCGAGGTAAAGCATTTTCTCCAGGAAAACTAGGAGAACTCCGACTCCTGTAGAAATCTTGGAACATTCAGGAGCACTTGCCACATTAGTTTCTCAGGAAGCACAGTCGAAGTATAATAGCCACACCTATTGATGAGAGGTAGTGTTAACTTTGTGGGTTTCATCCAATAAATCTTCTTATAATTTAGCTGTATCTTTTGTAGGATTAACCGCTAGAAGATCATAAATTGCTTGTCCTTTGACCAACTTCTGTTGTTTGAAGTGAAGGTCGTACTGGTATAGGAGTAAGGCCCATCTCTCTAATTGCCAATTCATGCCAGTCGGTTGCGTTATGAACACTCGAATTGGGTTGACATTTAAAATGATGTAAATCGTCTGTCCAACTAGGTAGTGTCGTATTTTTGAATTGTGAATACCAGGGTGAGGAACTCTTTCTCGATCCTCAGATATCAAGATTCAGCACCTACTAAAGTCCGAATCAAGTAATAAACTATCTACTAATGACCATTGTCATCATCTTGTGCAAGAAAAGCACTTACCGATCGATTCGTCACCTTAACATAAATCATGAATAGTTTCCCTGACTTCGGTGCAACGAGGACTGGGGGATTCGCTAGATATGCTTTGATATCTTCGAATGTCTTATGGTATGCATCAACCCAAATAAAAGTTACACCCTTCTTTGTAAGCTTGGAAAATGGTTGGCACTTTCCGGAGAGATTCGAGATGAATCGATGGATGTAAGCCAAACGCCCTTGCAATCCTCTAAGTTCTTTGAGATTCCTCGGGGGTTCCAATTCGTGTATCACCTTCACTTTATCAGGACCAATATGGATACCCTTCATGGTGACGATGAATCCGAGGAAGTTGCCATTGGACATTCCCAGGAAAGACTTGGTCAGGTTCATCTTCAATTGGTGACTCCGCATGAGATCGGACATTATTCTCAAGTCTTTGATATGGTCATTTTTGCTACGGGTTTTCATGAACAAGTCATCGACATAACATTCGATGGTCTTCTGGATGTGTTCCTGGAAAATCTTTAACATAGCTCATTAGTATGTGTAGGTGTAAAAATCTAATTTCCCGAAACAGGGATCTCGTTTGTATTGATAAGAATGACTTATTACAAACTAATGTATCAAAATTACAACAGAAACAAAGGGAAAGCCCTCATTGTTTAACGTGGGGTCTTTGGTAGTGATAGAATGCCTCCCTTGGTGCTCGTACCGAGTTTGCTTCCCTTGGACGATCCGAACAAAGTTACAGGCGAGCTTCAATACACAGTAAAAGCTCGTGCTGATCGATTTTGAGTTCCCGAGCTTAATGGCTATCAAAGCCGAAAGCTAGAAGAAGATGCTACAGTGCAAAAACAATGCAAAGAGCCAGGCTCAGTTCTCTTAGAGCTTAAGAGAACTGATTGCCAAGGAGCCAAATAGGTTCAGTCTTGATCCGGAGTTTAAGACCCCTCTTTTGATAGCCATCATTGGCTATTTATAATAGAGGAGAAGCATGGCAACTTCATCAAATTGTGGGATCATGGTTGAGGGCGACCATAATTCCATCCCTTAAATCTTAGGATGTGACCATTAGAGGCGAGGAGAACCATACTCCGTCCCTTAGATCGTAGGGAGTGGGTGTACCCACTCCCACATTTTAAGCTCAAGTGGCTGACTTGGTCCAGTCGTGCAGGCGAGCTTGACATTACAGGCGAGCTTGGGTTGTCTGGTGAGCTGGAGAGCTTTCAGGCGAGCAGGCGAGCTTGGGTCTGTAGGCGAGCTTGGCGGGCTTTAGCATGTAGGCGAGCCTGGGTGGTACAGGCGAGCTCGGCCTTTAGGCGAGCCTGGGTGCTACAGGCGAGCTAGGTATTTAGGCTATGCAGGCAAGCTATGCAGGTGAGCCTCGTAGGAGAAACGGTGTAGGTGAACTTTGCTTAGTTCGGGCGAGCTCCAATGTTCAGGCGAGCGCTAGCCTTACAGACGGACTTCCTTACAGGCAAACTTCACCTTTTTCAGGTGAGCTTCAGCCTTCAGGCGAGCCTGGATCATGCAGGCAAGCTCTGTAGGTGAGGTTGTGTAGGCGAGCTTGCCTTCTGGTGAGCCTAGATCATGCAGGCAAGTTTCAAGCTATCAGGCGAGGTTGTGTAGGCGAGCTTAACTTATGCATACGAGCTCCATAACATGCCACGAAGAACAAGTCATAACTTTCAAACCGTAAGTTAGAATTTAACGAATTATATATGAAAATCGACTATCTCGACGAGACGGAGCCATCCAAATCAACACTAAAGGGTTTGGTTTGCTTCTGTCTATTTTGCAAAATTCCTTCCGGTTTGAGAGATATCAGCGTTTTCCCCTTTTCAGCTATTTCGGGCAAGGTTTTAGCAGTCTTATTCTGAACTTCTCTAATAGGGATTAAAGACAATTTTTACTGGCTACAGTATGTAGCACTAGCGTTCTTCAAGCTGAAGGGCATGACTGTGTAATAGAAGATACTGAGTGCCATCCTAAATGAAGTGCGCTTTTCGTTGTTCGGGTACATCTTGATTTGATTGTAGCCTGAGAATCCATCCATGAATGACATTCTCCTAAATCTGTACGTGTTGTCAATAATAACGTCTGTAATATGAAAAGGGAAGTCATCTTTTAGGCAAGCGGTGTTCAAATCTCTAAAGTCGATGCAGATTCTTATTTTCTTATTCTTGTTAAGGACCACGACAATATTTGCTAATCAATCGGGATGTTGTTCCTCCTTAATGAAGCTTGAGTCAATCAGCTTTTTAACTTTGGCTTCAATCACCTTCATAATCTGTGGATGAAACCGTCTTTGCTGTTGCTTGATAGATTTAGCATCCGGTTTGATGTTGAGGCAGTGCACCACCACATTTGGATCTTGTCCTGGCATATCTTCATAATTCCATGCAAAGACGTCGATGTACTCCCTAATGAGAGTGATCAACTCTTCCTTCTCTTTTGGTGGGAGACTATCACTAATGAATACATGCTTAGGATTTAACTCTTTTCTCATATTGACTTGGACTACTTTGTCCTCGGTAGTGGGTTATCTTTGCTCGAATTTTTCACCGTATTTAATATTCAAGTGGTGGATCCAAGGATCTTTCTAAGTTAGCAACTGATCATCTCTCTCCATCGTTGCAAGATCAACCACAACCATATTTGACATTAGGTCTTTAAATATTTCTCCGAGGCTAACATCAGAGTCCTAATCCGAAGAGTCCGATGAGTGTCCATTTCTGTTCGGGTTGGATAATTGATCAATGACCAGCCAACAACATTTGTCATCAGATGAAGAGAAGTAGCCTAGACCTCTTCTTCAAGGACCTCTACCAAAGCAAAGGTCTTCTTCGAGCAATAAGTTGTATCCCCATTTCCTCATGTAGTTGTGCGATTGTGAACTATATCTAAATAAATGGTGACCGGGTCTTTCATCGTCACTGTCATTCTTCATGAAGGGATTAAGTGGTGGACACAACTCTCCTTTACCGAAGATTATCTCCTTTCCACCCCCTGCCTTGATAGGAAGGACAAGAGTTGTTGTGAAGGAGTCTTGGACACACTTCTTTGTCATGCAAGATGATCAAAGTGGCATGTGTATGTCAGAATTATTATATAGCCCTTGCATTACATTATCAAGATAATGCGAGTACTCTAAATTGTCATTTATTGTATGATTGGGAAGTTGCTAGTTACAACTGCCATTTGATGATTCACCATCATAAAGATCGATTACAAAGTGTTCACTATCATTTAATACAAGATATTTGTCGTAATCGAGCCCGGCATCGGTATCAACTTCCTCTTCACTATCCATGTCTTGGGCCGATGGTTCAGTATTGGATTCAGCACCGTATAGAAGGGAGTCAATTAAATAATTTTCTAACCCCTTAAATGGATGCTTATCTGCAACCACCGTCTTGATCTCATTATTCATGTCCATATACTTTAGACACTAATGGAGGGTGGAAGGTACTATAACATTACCATTGATCCAAGGTCAACCAAATAGTAAGTTATAGGAAGTCTCAACATCAATCACATAACACGTGGCCTCTAACCTCAAATCTCTAAGCTAGCACTTCACTCGGATTTTACCTAGTGGGCTAGACCTACTGGTGTTGAATCTATACATAAGACTGCTTGTGGACGCCAACTTGTGGGCAAGAACTTTGAGATGATACATCAATCGGAGTGGCATGATACCGACTGCGGAACCTGAATCGACACGGATTCAGTTGACAATGCTTGAGCCGATGTATCCGATGAAGTACGAAGGGCTATCATATTTTGAGTTTCACACTTGCATGTCATCCCTGATGAAGGTGATGGAAGGGAACTGTTTCGCCAAAAGGTTGAAGTGTTGAACTGGTGGCTTCGGCTGTTCAAGGGCTTGCTTGATCTAAGTGAGGAAAACATCAGAATCAGCCAAAGCTTCTTATAAAGACTCCATGGTGTCTTTGAAAAGACACAATAACTCGTATAGAGTTATCCTCACTGGGATGTTAGCTAGTTGAGTCATAACATCGAAGCGTTATGATGCTTTCGAACTTTCCAGTTTATCACTTCAAATCGATCAATTGAAACGAGACTGCTTTGAGTTTTGAACCTTGTTGTACTGGGGTTTTTTTTCCTTTTTCTTAGCTGTAGCTTCCTTCTGTCTAGTTGTTGGTTACTGCTGAGATTCCTCTGAAGGTTTAGGAGGTGTTGTGATAACCCCCAGTCTAGCTAATTCATCAGAAGCTTTCGGGTAATTGTACAGATATTTGTTTCCTCTTTTAGTGGTGAAGACCGGTTCTATGTTGGTCATGAAGACTTCATGCTCGTCTTTAGAAAGTGGCAAAGTTAGGATATCTTCATCGTCTTTCACCGGAATTGCCGAGACGGGGCAATAAGATTTGCCCTTGCTCTTGGATTTTTTCTTAGAAGAGGATCCTATTCATTGTTCATCATTGAGGAGATCTGTGTGGACCCAAAGAACCACGCAATTAGGGGCTATTTGTGGCTCAAGCCCTTTCTAGCGTTGTCGAAGAGGGTCGTCATTAACAGTCTTCATTTCCACCATTGACACAGGATCTGGTTAGAACCATGAAGGAGGGACAAAGCCGAAGCTGTGTTTGCACCCACCTCCTTTTTCTTAGGTTGCTTCGTAGTGATGATGCTGATGTCAATCAATGCCTAGATTTTATCTTTCAGGGCATAAAAAGACTTAGTTGGATGATGGACCCTTCTGTGATGCACATAATATTTTGGGTCTATAGTCTTCTTGGCTTCTTCCTGATTCGTGATCGGTAGAAACTTGACCTTGTTGTTCTCTATGAGATACTTGAAGATAGCAGGAACTTTGTCTTCCTTGAAGGAGTATTTATTTAAGAATTTTGGCTTTGAAGTCCTCTGCTACCTTTGAGGCTGCTACGGTTGATGTTGCCATGACGATTGTTGTGACGTTTTCTATTGTAGTTGTTGTTAGTACATCTGATTTGCATTTACTATAGTCATCGGCACCTTTTCCCTATCGTGAGGAACAAAATTCTGCTTCGGAGTATTCATCGTCCGCTGGCCTCTCTCAGCCTTCTTCCTCTTGAGGAAGGGTTCAGCTTGTTCTCCATGCACATTCAGTTCTTTCCAAGTCTTAGATGACACCACTCCCATGGCTTCCAGAACATCCAAACAAAGATTGTTGTGGCAAGTCTGTAAGATGAATTCCTCTATGACCGGATCTCGACAGTTCATCTCCTTGTTTTAGAAGCACTTGACGAAGTTGCCGACTGACTCTCTGCCTTTCTGCTTCTCATCTAGCAGAGTTCCGATAGACACTTCGGTGTCGTTATTGAATAAGTTGCTGAGGAACATGCTTTCCATCTAATCCTAGCTGTTTATGCTCCCTGACTAGAGGCGTTGGTACCAATCAAAGGTGGTCCCGTGAAGGGTGCGTACAAATGCCTGGACCATTAAGGGTTCGTGTCCAGAGATCATTCCCAAATTGGACTTGATATAAATGAGATGCTGAATGGGTGAATCTTTCCCGTCAAATGGAATAAAGTTAATTAGATTGAACTTTGCCAGGTATGGGATTGACTCCTACTCTCTCGGATAAGTTCACAGAATGCCAGTCTTCTTCACCTCTTGAGCAGATATCAAGGGGTTGACCTTGCTTTCGAGGTCTTTCAACTTCTTATCCTCTCCTGTGTCTTTCTTAAGGGGAGGTTGAGGAGGATTGATTGGACCATGGTTGATGGGACCACCCCCAGTGTTAGGGCCATGATTGATGGGAACACCCCTAGAATTCTTGTTGTCGAGAGGATGGTCGGCAAAAATATGCTCATCCACCTCGGGGTAACCATCATCTATATTGGCTTGAACCACCGTGGCATTATGACGAGTGGATTCAGATTGTTGACTAGACTCGGGTAGCTGACACTGTTGAGTCTGTAGTCGTTGAGCACGCAATTCCCTCATCTGTTGCATGGTTAACTCCATCTCCATCTTCATTTGAGCCCTAAGCTCTTCTCGTTGTTTAGCAAGAGCTTCTTGGAGCATTTGAGTTAACTGATCTGGAGTGATAGTGAACACCTATCGAGCTCGCCCAGTGTTAGACACCTTGTCATTTGAAGTGAATATGGAGCAAGTATCCGATACTTCATCATCCGAGGTTATTCCTTTCTGTATCATGTGGTAATCCCTACGTCTGATAGTTCCTAGCTAGAGCCGGGTTATATGCTAGGATATTCCTGGATAAGAGTCAGGACTAGTGTTGGTTGAACTCTGTTTCGACTTTCCTTTATCAGCCATGTTGATGGTGACTTTTGGTAGTTTGTCATCTTGAACGATCGATCTCCTCTTGTGGAAGCACCTTGATTTGAGCTGTGACGCTTCGGTGGAAAGCCTTTGGAATACCGAGACCCTCTGTGGATCGGTCTTGGGGCAGCTACATTCTGAAAGTACTACCGTGAGAAGTCTCTCACATGGACAGTGAGAGGCGATTTCTCGGATACTTCTCTTTTAAGATTTGTTTACACCCCCAACCTGATAGTATAACTCATCGGCATGATAACCTGAGCAACCTATCACTGTTTGGTGTGACTCCTCAGGTATAACATTATCTTTTGATGGACGACGTGAAGCCAAGTTGGCGTTCTTAGGAGTCGCGTGTTTGGAACCACCCCCTTGAGAGTGTGGAGTCTTAATGGGCTCCTAGACTTCAACATGGACCCCTAAGCGGGCAGTTACAGGAATTTTTCTAAGAAGGGATGACTTTGGTTTGATGGGAGGACGTGTACAACCCTCGATCTGAAGAGTCACTTAGGATTTATTCACAGGACCCATATGTTCTTTCATCGAAACTTGGCCTCGATCTTCATGCAGAGGACCAAGGTGATCCGTCATTGTGATCTTGAATTTTGATAGGTCAACACTATCATGAGGCTTCATAGGAGGTACGACAGATGAAGAAACAAGAGTGGGCATCGACGGAGGTGAGGAATTGATCACGGGGAGTTAGGTTGGGCGAGATAATGTAAGGTGTCTTGACCTTGGTCCATACACCCTACTATGTCTCAGGTTGCGAGACAGGTTGCCCTGACTCAGCCGTCAGGGACCTCTTCCGCTATCTTCGCACATGATTTTCGTGCGATCTTGGACTTTAGCATCCAGATCTTACGGGACTTTGGTCATTCTTTGGCCACTTCCTCCTCCTTCATTTCTCGTGCCTTTGGCTTAAGAGCATGAGCATGAACGGAATGTGCGTGGCGCTTCTGGATGCGCTCCTTGAGAGTTAAATGAGTCATTTTGTCATGGACCCATTCATCAGTTAACAACTTGGAGGAAATATTAGTAACTTGCCATTAAGGCGGCTAGGTCATTTGACGCCTCCTTGACTCTAGATCCGGATAATAGCGAACCCCGTCAACCTGATCAAGACCTTAGTGAGCTGACGAGCGAGGCGTTGGCACTGTCTCTGATGAGCCCTCTTCGTCACAGGTGGCATGGTTTCATCAAACCACTACTTGACTGAGGAGAAGTTGTTGTGAATAGAAACTCCGACTTGGTTGGATTCTAGAGGGGCATTACGAGGGGAAGCCTTAGTGACGATTGGGCGAGACTCATCACCTTGGGCCTTTATCGGATCTGAAGACCAACGAACCTTCTTTGAAGATGAGATCTTCCTGAACTTTTGGGATGAGGGAGATCCGGAGGAAGAGGACGAAAGGTACTCCTCGAACATCTGTTGGTCGAACTCGTACTTGATCGTTGCATCAACCGGGATCTTGATCAATTGCAACACTACAGCCTCAGCAGCGAGACTGTTGGCTCCCACTGTAGTAGCCAGCGTGTTTGCATGCGAAATTGGTTTTATTGTAGAATCCATTTATAATCGTTTATCAACATACAATAGATTTGACGAAGTGAGCCTTCTTATAAGACTTCTCACTACAAAAGAAACAAACAGAGGACTTCCTAAAACTACACGTAGAAACTGTTTATCCATCGCTGCTTGCATGAGATCTTTGCCTGTGTCGGGAATGCGTTAGCCCATGGACGACCAATTCATAGACCCGGGTTGATCGTGAAGAAGGTTTGGTGTTCTTATTTCAACTGGGAAACAAGAACAGAAGTAAATATCTCAGCGATGTGAAATAAATACTCTTCTCGAGATCAAAGCAATGTTTGATCTCAAGAAAAGGGGTGAAGGCCTATAGATCTCTCGATATCTTCTTCTTTATGCATGAAGCTCACCAAGATCTTGCCATTCTCTCTGAAATCCGTGGATATCTGTTTTCAAAAAGTCAGTACCTCGCCTCCACTGTCTATAGCCGTCATAAGTGCATGGGGGTTATTTATAGGCTTCGAACACCGTGTTTGAGGATAAGAATTCATAATTTTAATGTATCTACGGTAGTAATGACTTTCCCATATTTGAGGATGGTCCCAAGGCAGTTAGGAAGTCAATGGACTTCACAAATCTTGAGAAATTATCAAAAAGCATATTTTGGGAGTTCACTACGAGACACACTATGTGTCTCGCGTGCGAGACACCCTTTGGTGTCTCAAATTGCGAGACACACTATGGTGTCTCAGAATTCGAGACACCTCTGAGTATCTTGGATTGTGAGACACCTGAGTGTGTCTCGTTCCGTTGATTTTTAGTCTCGCGTGCTTCGTCGCTTTATCGTTTCGTCGCCTCGTCGTTCCGTCATTTTGTTGCTTCGTCGCTTCGTCACCTCGTCACTCAATCGCCTTGTTGCCTCGTCACTTCGTCTTTTCGTCGCCTTGTCGCTCCGTCATTTTGTTTTTTATATCGGACGGTGCTCTCTAACTTAGATAATGACGTTCTTCTTCTTTTCTTCACCTCGAATTGCATTCGAGAACCTATTGGAAATTTTTGATGCCCACAGCTAGAGATTTGGATAAGCGCGGATCGACGACGGGATATGTGTTCACTTTAACCCGTGTGCCAGTGTGTTGAAGATTACAAAGGCTGTAAAAGAGGTAATTTAGCTTCAAGGACTTTTTTAAGATCTTGGTGTTTCACAGCGATCTATCACTATTCATTATGATAGCATGAGTACTATCCATTTGGCGAAGAATCAAAATTTCTATACGAGGACGGAGCACATCGATGTTCGTTATCACTTCATTCAGGATGTTCTAGAAGATGGGGATGTGGAGCTTGTGAAGGTCCACACAAAAGACAATCCAGTAGATACGGTCACGAATGTGGCTCCTAGCAACAAGTTTGATCATTGTAGAAGCTTGTTATAGATTCGTGCTCGTTGAGGCCTGTCAAGGCCATTTGGATGAACTACGGACGCCTTGATCCCTTGGGAGAGGGGGTACGTAGGCAACCACATTGGTGCAGCTAGATTTGGAGAGACGACACATTGATGCTCTTGTTGGTGTCGGCTTAGTTTTGGGAACACTTCGGTAAGGTGGAGAATTGTTAAAAATAGTGTGTTAGTCGATCAAAATTACAAGTCAGTCGATCGAATACAGGAAAAATCAGCACACAAGAAATCGGTCTGGTCAGTCAACTGATTAAAACAATTAGTCAACTGATCGCGTGCACACTACAGGACTGGATAACAAACGTACTGGACATAGACTGATGATGGTTCATCAGTCGACCGATGAAGACATATCAGTCAACTGATGAGCCATCATCAGTCGATCGATAGCGGGAAATTGGGCTGAAGCTATTTCCTAACCTGTTTTGGATTTGAGTTTGATATAAATAGAAACACATTTTCTATGGTTTTAATAGAGAGATTTAACAGAGAAAAAAGCTTGTTTTGAGCACTTTGAGAGGGAGATTATTGTGAGGGAGTGAGATCTTTTGGTTAGGGTTATTTGGAGTGTTGAGAGTGTTGTAACTCATTGTTTTCTCCTCCATATGGTGAAATATCCCCATCCTCTCCCTGTGGACATAGGAAACTTGCCGAACCACGTAAATCTCTGTGTTTGTGATTGATTTTGGTCGTTCTTTTGTCCTTCTCACGTTGCTTACCAACTTGTCGTGGATTGTGCACGCTTCCATCGGGCACAACATATACCTAACAACCCTAAATAAAAAAATGCTCTACCGATGATAACGTTTGCATCTTTTACCCTGCTTCTTAATACTAAAAGCTAACTCTTAAAAAGCACCAAAAGCAAATCGACTGCCTAGTTTACTTGCAAAATTAGAACATTTAGGACTTGTTTGGTTGTGAAGTGTTAGTCTAATAATTTTAAGCAGCTTGTAGAAGTTACTAAAATTCGAATGATATCTTTTAAATATTAAGCAAAAACATTTGATTTTGAAAGAGATCTTTGAACTGTAATTTTACTTCTATATATACGAAATTGATTTAACCCTTGACAGCGCATAAGATAATCACTTATTTCAATTCTGCAAATAAATAATTATTGCCATAATTATTATACCAAGCCTTGTAACCAACTGAATATTTTAGTTTGCACAAATAATTTAAAATATACAGTTTAGGCAGTGGCAACTTCAAGGTTCGGATTAGTAAAAATATAATCTATGGTCTACAAGAGCACATACACATAATATGTAAGTTACTACAATGTGAACATAAATAAAAAAAATTAGTCTATCTTTTGATTCTATTTCTGAGATGATTAGGTCAAAGGCTGCTATCAACAAATGATTTTACTCAGGGAAAAGAAAATATGGAAGTGATAATGCGCAATTTGACATTTGATACTATTTGAATTTTGCTTGCATTGATCATATAACTTCTTAGCAATCATAACTTCTTAGCAGCTATATTAATTATCTTAACTCATAAAAATGTTACTTTTTTCATTTATAATTACCAATGACAATTACCTTTTTCGGAGAGAAAATCGTTACTTAGTTCTTCTCTCAGAACAGAAATCACACTATACAACTTCGTTCGCTATGAAGTCATAATGTTGTCCTCAGTAATGTTCATCGTTAATATTCGTGGATACTATCCGAACGAAACCATTGCAACTTTGTATTAAGAAAACTGATTAATATATAAATTCCTCCATTAATATAATTGAGGATGCAAGCATGATGCATGCGCGCTCGCTTGCCGCCATTGACATCAGTGTTAATTATTAACATAATTATTTAGTGATTGCCAGCATGGAAAATGCCGCATCATTTCTTTAACAATACAATTGTTAATTGGGTGATTTGTATTTTTATAAAAAAATTAATGGTTTTGTTAGGTGAGCATGCAATTGAAGGTTGTGCATAACAGTATGAGTTGCTCGAATAGTAATAGGAAGTCTTATTTTTCGAGAGCTTGACTAAGATCTAACTTTACTAGGTGGAAACTTTAATCTCTACTACATTAGCTAGTTTTTACAACGCTGAGGATAGTTCTTTGAAAGTTTAATTACATATAGAAAGTAGTTGTTATCTGATCTGATCCTTGTCAGAATGGGAGCCTCTGGGCCAGGCATGCACCGCCTTAATTGACAAACCCTAGCTAGCATAAGTCATGGGGATCACGATGAATAAATGTGGTTTAGATATTATTCCTTCAATGGTCAGCACTTGTCCTTAGCATTGCTTTCTGTACGTGACTCTGATGATGGGACATCCCTTTTTATGATGTACTAACTAATAGTCTGACTGAGAGAGAGAGAGAGTCGTCTTGGACGTTCTCTTCTTTAATGCAACCACCCTAATTCTAATCATCAACCATCACTAGTAAAAGGAGGTCTAGCGTCAACGAGCGGATAGAATTGTTGTGAATGACCGTTGGGGCAAGTTGGTTTAGCCTACACACATAGGAGAGAGAAATTTCTACCCTATTTATTTTCGCGAAAAAGGAAAAAACCAATGAAAACTCCAAATCCCCGTTCCCCCCCCCCCCCCCTCTCTCTCTCTCTCTCATCAAAAAACCCCAAATTAATCCCATGCGCCTTCTCTTTCTCTCCCCCCTACCAACTCTGAACTCGTTGCTACCGTCTGAGGTTGCCGCCGCCGTCGACCTTGCAGTTTGCCACCAAGTCCACCTAAAAAAACCCTAGTTCTTCCTGCCCAAATCGAACCTCGTCACATCTCCTGCTCCTCATTTTCGCCAGACACCTAATTTGTAAGTCCTCTACCTCAAAACCGTAACCCTAATTGGGGTATTTTCAGAAATTAGATATGGATATCCTAAATATTCTCTAGCTTAATTTGGTTTCAAACATCTGAGGAATTATTACTCTTCTTCATTTTTCATTTCTGATGCTTGTTCCTCTTTTTGCTTGGGTCTATTTCCAATTTTTCAGGTTAGATAAACAAGGGCTCAAATCATCAATTTGGTTACCTAGCATAATTTTTCATATTGTATTAGTGGGCATGACTGTCACTGTGCGTTGTATTGTTTAATTGACGGGGAAACCTAGAAGAGTCTCGAATTGGATAGTGTCTGGTCCTGGGGGTTAAAGCATGGATGCATGCATTCTAAAGTTCCAAAGAGTTGGCAAATATTATTCTTAAAACTGAGGTACCCCAAGGGATAACATAGTATGGTTATTAAGGAATTTGATAGCTTAGGTCTAAGTGAACAAGTGGTGAAATCGTTTGGAGAGAATATTTAATTGTTCATGTGAACAAGTGGAGATAAGTTTCATGGGGACAAAAAGAATTTGAACTCTACTCTTTTTTTTTTTGGTAAATGAATGTAAATTTTATTCATCACCAAGTATGGAAAGTTTTGTACATATCAAAGAAACAAAACAATAGACTTATTTTAAAAATCCAGTCTTCTCTATGACAGGTTATCTATGAACTGTAATATATGTTGTGGAATTCTATCATTCAAAACTTTTTTATATACACTGAGTTTGATTGCACGAAAGAGTGAGTCAGGGCTTCTTGTTGCTCTTTGTTGTTGAAAAATCCTTAAGTTCCTCTCTTGCCATAGCATATATACTGACACAGATAGAGCAATTCTCTTTAATTTCTTTTTATAGCTTTTTCCTCTCAAGTTCCGGTTGAACCAGTTCATTATCAGGTCCCATGAGCATGATCTCCAATTGAACTTCATCCATTCCATCACTTTATTCCATACATTGGCAGAATATTGGCACTCAAAAAATATGTGTTGGCATGACTCTGCTTGAATTGAACAAAACACACATTGGCTTGAACTAAGCAACCCCATGTTACACAACCTGTCTTGTGTGAGAAGTCTAGAGAGAGATGCAAGCCATAATATGAAAAAATGCTTGGGGTAGTGCCACCCCCCCCCAAATAGTGTCAGATCCTTCAAATAAGTCATGTTGCTGGAAAATAATCCTGTAAATAGAAGAGGGACTGACTTTACCATTAATGCAGTAGCTGTTAATTGCATTTGTCAAGTTAGCCACACTTCTAGTTTTATTCTTCAGTATATCTCTAACTTTTAAAAGTTGCCTCCATGTCCAAGAATCACTTGTTTTTGCCTGAACCTGTCATATATCATTTTGTCACAAATAATGACCATGGATCCATCTGACCCAAAGGATGTCTTTTTTGAGATGTATCATCCAAAGCACTTTTGTAACTATTAAATAATTCCAGTATTTAGTAGAAAATAGACCCAGACCACCTTGTTTGAAGTCTTGACAGACTGAATTCTAGGAGACAAAATGGATTTTATGTCCCCATAAAAAATCAGAGCACATACTGTCAATCCTCTCCAGAACTTTAATTGGTAGGATATAATTGCTAGTCCAAAAAATTTGTATACCCAAAATAACTGACTTAATTAACTACAACCTCCCAGCATATGACAGGATTTTTTTGCTTTGCCAATTTTAGATTTGGTCAGCTATTTTATTAATGAGAGGACTGCAATCAAGCCAAGAGAGCCTTTTTGAAACCAGTGGCATACCCAGGTACCTCATGGGTAAAATACCTTCAGAGAAGTTAAGAAGAGCACAAATCTGATGCTTCAAACTATCATCAACCCCCCTCATAAAGACTGAGCATTTGAAGGGATTTGGTTCAAGCCCTGAAACTTGACTGAATTCCTTAAGACACTCCCATAATTTTGATATAGAGTATAATTCAGCTTTACAAAACAAAAGGAGGTCATCCGTAAAAATGAGGTGAGTCAAGTTCAGATTTGAACATTTTGGATGAAACTTGAAGAGCCTATCCCCCTTGAGAGAATTTAGCTTCCTAGACAAATATTCCATACCAATAACAAACAAATATGGTGAAATTGGATCTCCTTGTTTAAGCCCTCTAGCACCTTGAAAGTAATCATGAAGAGAACCATTAATAGAAATGGAGAATTTAGGTGTTGTAATGCATTCCATGATCCAGGAGATCATATTTTCTGGAAACCCCAGGCCTTTCAGCATTACTCTGATAAAGTCCCAACTGATTGTATCGAATGCTTTCCTCAAATCAATATTCAACATTGCTCTAGGGGAAGTGTGCTTCCTGCCATAGTGCTTAACCATTTCATGTGCCAATAGGATATTGCTAGATATAAGCCTACCCTAGATGAAGGCACTTTAGGCATCACTAATAAAAGAACCCATAACTTTTTGGATCCTAGAAGCAATGACTTTAGAGATGATTTTATATATGCAATTACAACATGATATAGGTCTGTAATCTGAATCAAATAGAGGATTAAGGATCTTAGGAATAAGAGTAATAGAAGTGGCATTGAATGTACCCAGTAATCTTCCTGAATTGAAGAATTCTTCAATAGCTTGATATAAATTATCACTAATAACTTCCCATGTGGCTTTGAAGAAAAAAGCATTATATCCATCAGGTCCTGGGCTTTTATCATTAGACATAGAAAAGATAGCCTTCTTGATTTCCTCTCTTGTCACAGGCAGGCTAAGCATTAGCCTTTGATCAGTTGCGAGTTGAGGACCATTTGCAATAACCTCTAGATTAGGAGATAGGGTAGGAACTGAATAGCCAAGAAGATTTTTGTAATATCCAGTAATTTCAGCAATCACCTGGGATTTATCAGTGATTCTGATCCCCTCTTCAGTTTGGAGAGACAGAATTTTATTGAGATGTCTTCTCTTTTTCATGGCAGAATGGAATAATTTTGACCCCTTATCCCCTTGCAAACACCAGTTAATATTTTCTTTTTTGCTTAAAGAATGAGTATTCACAATCCAGCAGTCTTTCATACTTCTTAGTGCATGCATTCTTTTTCTTTAGCAATCAGGACTGAGCTGAAAAGATTATTACTAAGCTGCATCTGTGTGACCTCTAGCTCATCCTTTGCTCTGCAAACCTGCACACTTATGTTCATAAAATATTTTTTGTTCAAAATTTTTAAAGCAATCTTCAGCTTTCTGAGCTTTGTGTGGAAACTAAACATTTTATAGCCTTCAACATTTTGCTCCCAAATAGTTTTAACTGTTGAGAAATAATCAGAATGCTACACCCACATATTAAAGAATTTGAATGGTTTTTTACCCTTCTTCATTCCATCTTCAGCAATGGAAATTAAAGCAGGAGAATGATCAGAGCATTTGGGCAAGAGATATTCCACCTAGCTAGATGTGTAAAGATGCAACCAGTCTTCATTAATTAAGCATCTGTCCAATCTGGACCAAATCCTACTTTCTGCTTCTTGTTTTTTTGACCAAGTAAAGTAGCAGCCAGTAGTATTCAAATTCATCAATTGACCATTATTTATGAAGTTTTGAAAATCTTCTATATATGTTTCTGATACTGGGAGCCCTCCCATTTTTACTTCACAACTTGCAATTGTATTAAAGTCTCCACCAATAATCCATGGGCCAGTAACATTTTGTTTATATTCTAGCAATTTCCTCCAAAGGATTTTCCTGTTAGGCATTTGATTGAGAGCATAAACAAATGTGCATATACTGGAAATTTTCCCATCTCTTGATTCAATAAACAAAGTAATGAATTGTTCTGATAATATGACATTCTGAATAATCAAGGATTCATTATCCCAAAGAATCCAAATTCTGCAGTTTCTAGCTTCATGCACATTTAATGTCCAATGCCAGCCTTTTGTAATTTTTCTTGCTAGCTTAGGAAGCTTGTTTTCAGGAATCTTAGTTTTCAAGAGAGCAATTAAAGAAAGTTTATGCTCTTGAATAAAGTGCTTAACTATTGAATGCTTAGATGATTTATTAAATCCTCTAATGTTCCAGATAGCAAAATGCATGTTATAGAGATTTCCCTCCTCTATCTACACAAGAGGGGTTAAAAGCCAGCTGTTCTAGTATAGAGAACTGTGAAGGTTGAACATCTGCAGAAACTGCTCCAGGAAGAAAGTCTCTATTGGCTGAGTTTTCTCTTTTAACACTAGTAAATCCAGATGCATTAATAATTGGAAATGAGAAGCTAGCTTGCTGTAAATGTGCATATTTACTTGCAACTGGAGATGTAGTGTTAGCCTGCTGAGAGCCAGACTGTGACTGTGCATGTTTTCCAGCTTGTGCATGTTTTTCCATATCCAGAATTTCCAGGCTTGATGCTCTAGGTAAGTTACTTTCAATCACAAGACTAGCAAAGGCTTGATGGTGCCCAGACTTTGACTGTGCATTTTTTCCAGCTTGTGCATGTTTTTCCATATCCAGAATTTCCAGGCTTAATGCTCTAGGTAAGTTACTTTCATTTTCTAGATTCTCCTTCATAGGCTCAGGTTCAGTAACATGCCTAGAAACATCTTGAGTATCTTTTCCAACATGTTTATTAACGGGACCCAAATTTTCCTCATCTTCTTGCTTCTTCATTGTTCAATATCATGACCAATCTTGCAACATGAAGAACACCATTTTGATTTAAATTCATATATCACAGATTGCTTATAGCTCTTACCATCAGGACCTTGGATTGTTAGAAAATTAGGTAATGGTTCTTCTAATGGTAATTTAATATCAAGAAGTACTCTAGCATAGCTCAATCTCTGCCTAGTGGCAGTGAGCATATCAATTGCAATTGGCTTTCTAATGAGGCTTGCAATTTTACTAATTCCAGTTGAGCTCCATAGGTTTAACCTCAAATTGGAAAACTGTACCCATATAGGATAAAATTGTTCCTACAACCTATCCATATCAGTGTCTATACTCCAAGGTTTCAGCATCAAAGGTCTGGAGTCAAAGAACCATGGGCCTGCCTCAAGAATTTCTCTTATTTGTTTCTCTGTTTGAAAATCAAACAGGAATAGTCCTTGCTTGATTAAGGAAACCTTAGGTATAGAAATTTTGCCCAAAAGTTTGTTAACATAGGCTTCCGTTGCTTTAAATTTTACATTTAAGCCAATAACATGTCCAATTAAGGCATTTTGCCAAAGAACTTCTCCCTCCTTCCATTCATCATTAAAGAACAAGGCTGTATTATGTTGTGCAGATGGCATGAACTTTAGAGGCAACCTATTTCCTGATTTACTATTATTAGAGAAGAGATTTACAAGAGATTTGGATTCTTTAACCTCATTGGTTACCACATTTTCAATCCCTTTAATCTAATCACAAACATCATCATTGATTAAATCAGATACTGGATGGTGACTTATAGGATTTTCCTCATTTGGAATATTTTTATTATTTCCTGAAATCAGAGGATTATCCTCAGTAACTTTCTTCAATGAAATAGTAGTCTTATCAGTTAACTTTTCTGGAATCTTTGTGGATGATCCAAGAACACTTGCAGGATTTGAAGAAGAACTCTGAAGAATGGGAAAATCAGAAGAAATTACCTCATCAACCTCCTCCGCCCATGAAATCCTACGAGAGTCACTATCTCCACAAGAATTGAGCTGTCGAGTTTGAATTCCATTCACTCGAGAAGAGACCGAAGGATGTTGCGAATTAACAAAGAAATCAGAGGAACTGAGAATTTCCTCCATTGATTTCTTCATCTTTCCCCCTTTTGGACCAGTTGATCCCATTATACTATTGCCTTCATCATCTTCCTCAAAGAAAATATCAGTATGATCATCGGAATCTAGAAGATCAGAGCTTGAAGACCTCAAACCGATGTTCAGAATCTTCCTTCCGCTAGCTTTCTTCTTCCTTGCCATGAATTTCTAGGCAGGGGCGCAAGATAGTCACCAGATCGCCAGACTATCGTACGCCTTCAAACATCTCGCCATGAACTCTACTCTTTGTTCTTGTGACTGTATCATTACTCTTAGCTTTGTTTTCTAGTTGGTTTTATTACATCTAGCTAAGTTTTTCCTTATTGAATTTTATCATTTGAAGTTCTAGTACTTGATGAATAATTTTGTAAGTAAAGTTCATGAGTACTTATGTCTTGGATATATATAATGGTTCTCTGTACTTGAACCATGAAATTGATTTAAGCTTATGAGTTGTCACATTGGAAGTAGTAGAATGATATCTTGAAAGATAATAATATTTGTCGTACTTAAATATTATTATAAGTGAAAAACTTTGATATATAATGTGTGGAATGGGTTAGTCACAAACTTTCGTATATATCTTTTAGAGCCTTTTCTTTTATTTGTATGTATAGTGTAGTTGTAATATCTATGAAACTTTCAATGAAAGTAAAAGTTAGTCATTTGACTTTGCGAATTATATACTTTCAGTGTTCTTATGTCTGTAGTTCAATTTTTGCAGGAGGACATAAAAAACTTGTTGATTCTCTTGTAGGATTTGCAATAAATATGTATATTGAATAAAAAACCAAAAAATTATATGTGGTATGATGCAAAAAATATAATAATGTCTATATCTCGTAAACCATTTTGCTTGTGCATTAGTTTTCTAATAAAGCAAAAGCTATTACTAGTTGCATATTAGATTTCTTCATGCGCATCATTCATTAGTTTTAAAATATTACTCATAAAAATTTTTGTTCTAACTTTTGTTCATTTCTTATTTACTTAAGTTTACATATAGTTCCAATTAATATTCAAGAAAAACAAAAGATTACAGTTACCCTACTGTGTATTTCCTTGAGAATTATCCATCCTGCTATATATACATAAACTTTAGGGGTTGTTATCACTAACTCTATCTTGGTTAAGTTATCACGGCTCGTGACTATATCAGAGTTATTGACTGGATGTATGTGAATTGTGAAAAACATACAAAGCCTAAGGTCATTGAAGGAGTTGCTTCTTTTATGAACTTTGTATGTGAACACGATAGGTTCCAACATAGCATGATTTTTTGTCCGTGCAGGCATTGGGGGAATAGTTTGCATCATAAGGAAGAAGAAGCAAAACTTCACATTGTTAAGTATAGTTTTATTAGAGGTTATATAACTTGGGTATATTACGGAGAAATTATAAATCCCATTATTACCGAAGAAGAAGAAGAAGAGGAAGATGTTGATGATATTAACTAGTTTCCGGATGAGGAGATAGAGGAAATGGTAGAGGTTGCCTTCGGTGATCCTAATCATGTTGAAGATAGTCCTCCTAGATAAGAACACTATGTAGATGAGTAAGAGTAGTACATGAATGATGCTAGGAGACCGATTTATGAGAATGCAAAACATTCCATCTATCATGGTTCGTTCAACTTTTCTAGATTAAGTGCCTAAACAAATGGAGTACCAAGTCATTCACGATGCTTTTAAAATCCCTGGAAGATTCTATTCCTGAAACAATAAAAAGAATAACAACAAAAACATCAGAGCACTATAGCAAGATTACCTCCATCCGCTCCCAGGGGAAAGGCTACTAGGTGGAGAGAAGGCTCTATCTATTAAGCATAGTCTACCTAGAATATTTTTCCCCGTATCTAAGTGGAGTAAATATTTAAAAACCTACAACACGAGACGTAGTACGTCGAGCAAAATAATCCAAACAAGGAAACCCTCATGTATATACCATATGTCTCAAATTGTAGATATCTAAACATTAAACCAAACTAGAGATAACAATCTAAATAAAATTAACAATTAGAAATCCACAACACGAGACGTAGTACGTCGAGCGAAATAATCCAAACAAGGAAACCCTCATTTATATACAATATGTCTCAAATTGTGAACCGTTAATCATTGATCCCAACTAACAAGTAAAGAAAACAATAAAGAAATATAAAGACATCATTACATCATATTTATATTATCTTCCACAATCACTGGGGAGATAAAATAAATACCGACATATAATCCTGTATACTTTCAAGAGCAAAGTATCTCGGTCATATATCTCAAAGATAAGTTAAACTCATAACTGACATCCACCTGAAACTTAGGCTATAAATCATCAGTCTTAAAGTCATGGACTATCTTGTAGATATCCTGAACTGTGTAGATGACTCATTAGTCCTATCGCGATCTCAGCACGTAGCCTAAGTGCAGGACGACCTACCACATAGGTATCCAAATAGATGGCTCACAATCACCATAAATAGATGGCTTACCAGCCTCATCGTACACTCGTGTAGACAGACTGCTATACAAAGCATCCAAACCTGACTCAATGGCCTGTACATATGAAATATTAATGCACTACCTCATGTAGGACTGAACTAGGCTCATCAACAATATCCATCTTATGCATAAACTGTATATATCTCGTATATCGACGTACTATCCTATATAGTACTGAGTTGTGCTCATTAACGATATCCAACGAGTGTATGAACAATCATTACTCTATTATAAACAACCCAACTCTTGTCAAAACCCCCTTTGGGTTACTCATGTATCGACAACGACACTATATTGGTGTATGCGTGAATAAATATGTATAAAAGTACGTCTCGAACCTCTCGAACTCGTCTCAAAATAGTGCAAATACAAACTATAAAAAATCTGGAAATCTTCTCATAAGTCGACTTATGCCTGGCATAAGTCGACTTATGGCAAGTCGACTTATAAGTTTACTTAGTCGATTTCCAGATTTATGTTTAGATGTTTTTTGCTGTATTCTCAAACAAAACTCATTCTAATCAACATAGATCATAAGAAACAAGATATAAACACCTAACACTAATTAACAGAGGTCATATCACATGGTTTAACACTTGAATTAAAAGAATTAAGGTTAACTACATGATTATTCAAGATTTTCAATATAAACATGAAATATTGCATAACTATCATAACATGATTAATTTTTTTTACAAAGGGTAGAAGTATAAAAATTCGTTTAAACATGATTAGACTAATTAGGAAGCACTGGCTTAAGGTTTAAGAATGATTAATTAATATAAAAAGATAATAAAACAACAAACTAGGGCTAACACATGAATTAAGTATGTTTAAAAGATAAATGAAACCCTAATGATCATGATCATGATTCTATCATAAACAGCAAGAAAAAGTTATTGATCTCACATTTAATTGAGTTCTAACATCAAAAATCTAACTTTTAACATCACAAGTTAAGATTAAACATGAAAGCACATAGTAAACATCATATTAACAACTAATACTAGTTATTTAATGGGGATGGATTTGGACGAAGATAATCTTGCCTCAAGTTGCTGTTGATCCTCCCAACACACGTACAAGATCTCTTCCTTTGGTACAAAAATAGATCTCGCCTTCCTCTCGGCGAATCCTTCACCAAACTCTTTCAAAAACTCAAAAACTTAAACTAGGGTTTTAGAGGAGGGGTGGCCGCTGTATTCTCACAAAAAAGTATAGCAAAATAGGGTTTAAATGAGTATATATAAGCCTAGGATTGAAACAACACGGATATGACCCGAAAACCTGAAAGAAAATTAGAAACAGTCTGTAAGTCGACTTATAATTGACTTGGTGTAAGTCGACTTATAAGTCGGCTTATCAGGAAAAATCTTTGTGTGCGTGTCTTTGTTGTTTTGGCTATAACGTTCACAACCAAATTTAGGAAGAGGTGATTTAAGATGAGTTAGAAAGCTATTAAAGAGACCTATAACTTTTGTCTTTTAAGTTTTCCTAGATTCAAATTGTATCTATATATAAAATATAAATACTTTTAACTAGTCGTTTTTTCTAGATTCAAGCTCATGCATGCCGTGAATGATTTCGCTCCTATATTCATATATATATATTGGATTGATCTCAAGTAAATCCCTAGCATACTCAAACATCAAAATATGCATATAACATATTTATTATTATTTTCATATAATATTCAAATTTTACGGAGTATTACATTCTTCCCCCCTTAAAAGAATTTCGTCCCTGAAATTTCGTAATCGTATCTTAGGGATTAATAATATGAGAAAAACACTAAGAGGGGATAATCTAGACAAGGAAACCCTTCCGTACACATCTTGTACTATTAATCCCCAGATATGAAACATAACAATATCTACACTTAACCATCTAGAATGTGAATACTACCACTTAACTCCTAACTAAGTGGAACAAGTACGTCGGGTGAAAAATCCAAATAAGGAACCCCCTATATATATACCATGTTTTCTAAATGATTAGGAGTTAAGTATTAAAACCCTCATTCTAGTGTTAAATATAAATATAACAATATGGATAATCATGAACACTAATCAAAATTAATCAATTTATCTGTTCAAACAGGTGTAGGTAGTCGCGACGCATAACATCTTCGTGCTCCCTCAAGAATCCTCCTCTATATCTATACTTAACAATGTAGAATGTAAAATTCCTACTTAACTCCTAACTAAGAAAAATAAGTACGTCGGGTGAAAAATCTAAACAAGGAACCCCCCATATATATACCATGTGTTCCGAACAATTAGGAGCCAAGTGAACTTTAACTAAAGGAATCACTTTGTTTCTAAGTCTCTTATCCTCTTTGACAAGAATACACACATGGATTTTAATAACAGTCATATCATTAAGAATCTTGATATATGGTGTGTCTAACACACGCTGCTACTCCTCGTCACGTAGATGCTTCTTAAGCATCGAAACGTGGAAGATATCGTGTATACACGACTTCGATGCTGGAAGATCTAGCTAATATGAAACGGCTCCAATACTCTCCACTATCCTGAATGGATAGATATACCTCGGGGAAAGCTTTTCCCTATCTACCAAAACACTGAATTCCCTTCATTGGCGATATTTTTAATAATACATAGTCCCCAAGCTGGAACCCTAATGGTCGTCGTCTCTGATCTGCATAACTCTTCTGACGACTCTGTACTGCAAAATGCACTCCCAAATTATTACTACTTTTCTGTAGTCTATCTCACTAACTCCTATCCAAACAATAGGCTGCCCTCTGGTTCTACCCAGTAAATAGGAGATTTATAAGGCCTCCCGTACAACGTCTCATACGGTGTCATACACATTATTACTTGACAACTGTTGTTATAAGCGAATTCTATCAATAGGATGTAGTCCTCCCAGCTACCCTAGAAATCTATAACACAAGCCCGTAACATATCCTCCAAGACTTAGTTGACTCTCTCCGTTTGTCCATCTGTTTGCTGGTGGAAACCACTAGAATACAACTGGCTATCGAAAGAGCTTTAGATGATCCTCCAAATGTGCAAACTAAAAACCAAGCATCGGTCCGATATAATTATCTCTGGAACTTCAAGTAATCTTATTATCTTCTGGATGAATATCCTCACATATGTCTCTGTCGTGTACGTTATCTTCAACGGAATGAAATGTGCTAACTTTATCAACCGATCAACTATTACCAAAACTAAATTGTTTCCCTTCTTCGACCTCGACAAATCCTACAATGAAATCCAAAGAAATATCTACCCACTTCCACTCTGAAATGAGTAAAGGCTGTAGGGTTCCTACTGGTCTCTGATGTTCTGCCTTTACTTACTAGCAAGTAAAATATCTAGCCACATACTCTGTAATCTCCCTACGCATGCCGCTTCACCAAAAGTGTCTCTTCAGGTCATTGTACATTTTAGTTATGCTTGGATGCACTGTGTACCTGGTACGATGTACCTCGTCAAATAAGTCCTTCATCAACTGCGGATCACTCAACATCACTAACCGACCCTTCATTCGAAGTCTTCCATCTGTTCTAACGGCCCAATCAGCCTTTGGCTCTTTAGAGATCTCCCCCTTTTGAGTTTGAATTCAAGAGTCCTCTAGCTGAGCTTTGACCACTTTATTACTCCAATATGGCTACTTAGACAAAGCTCCCAAAAATGCGCTGTCTCTGTCGATCTCTGATCTAAAATAAAATTGGCTAAGGTGTGAAGATCTCGATATAATGAGCACCTCAAAGATGCAATATGATGACGATGCTTCCTACTCAATATGTCTGCTACAACGTTAGCATTTCCCGGATGATACTGAATCACAAACTTGTAGTCTTTGATAAACTCAACCCATCATCGTTGTCTCTGATTTATCTCTTTCTAAGAGAAAAGATACTTTAAACTCTGATGATCCGTGAAAAGCTTAAACTGCACTACATATAGATAATATCTCCATGTCCTCAGTACAAAGACCACTGCTCCAAGCTTCAAGTCGTGTATGAGATAATAATGCTCATTTCATCAGTTGCCGTGATATGTATGCCACTACTCTATGGGTTATATCAAATAACCTCCTAGACCCGATAACGACACTTCTGTATAGACTACAAAGGTCCTTTCACTGCTTGGAATAATCAATACCGACGTTGTAGTCAACTTAGCCTTTAGAGTCTCAAAGCCTCCTGGCACTCCGTGCTGACGTGTAAGTAGCGTCACAATCTTTGAGAAATCCTAAATAAACTTCTTGTAATAGCCTACTAAACCTTAGAAATTGCTAATCTTTGAAGCTATCTTCGGTGGCTCCCAATTAAGTACTACCTCCATCTTTGTTGGGTTTACTGTAATACCCTCCTTGCCGATGACATGACCTAAAAATCTGACTTCAGAAAGCCAAAACTCACGTTTGCTGAACTTGACATATAACTGATGCTCCCGCAAGTTCTGTAATGCCAAATGAAGATACTGCTCGTGCTCTGCCTCTGATCTCAAATAGATAAGGATGTCGTCGATGAATACGATCACGAACTTTTCCAAATAAGGACGAAAAAACCGATTCATCAAATCCATAAATACCGTGGGTGCATTGGTCAACCTAAATAGTATGACCAAAAATTCAAAAGACCCATACTGATTTAGAAAGGCGGTCTTAGGAATATCCATCTCCCGGACACGTAACTGATGATAATCGGAACGAAGATCTATCTTCGAGAAACACTATGCTTCCTACAACTGGTCGAACAATTCATTAATTATCAGTAGTGGATATCAGTTCTAGATGGTGACTTTGTTGAACTCGTGATAATCTATACATAGGCGCATGTTGTCGTCCTTCTTTTTCAGGAAAAGGACCAGCACTCCCTTTGAAAAAGGACTCCTACGAATAAAACCCTGAGATAATATCTTGTCTAGCTGAGTCTGTAGCTTCCTCATCTCAGTAGGTGTCATACGATAGGATGCTCTAGATATGGGTGCTATGCCTGGCTACAACTCAATGCAGAACTGAACCTCTCTCGCAGGAGATAACCAGGTATATCCTGAAAGACATCCTGATAATCTGAGACAATTCTAGTCTCGCACAAATCAGAACCCTAATCCCTTAGCATCGCCTCCTCAATTTACTCCAAAAATAACTTCGTAAACTGGTTGTCCTGTGAGATCGCTACGATTAACTCAAACCCATCGGACACCGGCAAACTGACTGTTTTAGCAAAACAATCGATACTAACATGGTAGGATGATAGCCAATCCATACCGAGAATGATGTCGAACTCCAACATCCATAAGATAATAAGATCCATGTTAAACTCGGACTCATCTAGACTAATGACACATCTACTACAGATACTCTCCAATAGGGATACCTCCCCTAAAGGAGTAGAGATAGATAACAGAACTTCTAAGGGAATGTGCAACTAACTAAAGCCTATCCATAAAGGTATGAGATATAAAGGAATGCGAAGCTCCTAAATCGAATAAGATACGAGCTAGAAAAGAATTCACCAAGAAAGTACCTTCCATAATAGATCCACTAACACCATGGTCACGTGGTACGACCGCATACACTCTAACAGTGACTGACGACTAATGTACTGCTGGCAGAGAAACGTATGGAACTATCTAACCCTCAGAAATCTCCTGGATGGCTCGAATCTGGCCTGCTAGTCCCTTAATCCTCGGAATAGTAAGTGGTGCCTCTATCCTCAGCTGCTGCTGCTGGCCGTAGCTACGGCCCTAAAACCATAGTTCTACTGCTGACCGTATCCTCATCCCTACCACTAGCCCTGGCCTCTATCCTGTTGGCCTCCTGCTGGTGCACTACAATAATCTCTAACCTTATGGCTGATCTTGTTGTAGTTGTAAAATACACCATAAATTCTACACTGTTGCGGCGCTCTTAAGTCATGCTGTGCTCACTTCTTATATTGTCCTTGTAACTGGTGGTAAATCCTTGCCCTGCTGCTTTGGTTTTCTAAGTATTACTAAAAGTTTCTCATCCCTGACCTTCTCTTCGGACAGTCCTGCTTCCATGATTAACTTCTTAGTACGTCTCCTTGCCCCAATCAGGTTAGTTCTAGCTTCTTATCGAAATAGTAGATAAAGTCCTTCCATAAAATTGATATTTGCTGCTCCGGCATAACTAAAATCGGTGCTATCTTCTAGCATCGTCCTTTAAGCTGAATATAACTAATCTCTGCTTACGTACTGAGTCGACGTTAAGCATATCTAAAAATAATTTCTACATATTCCTTCCACTTATAGGCTACAAATGAATCCGATGTGCCCTGAAACTCTGGTGCTCTCATCTTCTGATGTCTTCCTCATTCTTACAGAGCTAAGCTTCCTACTTTGTGTCTCGATTAATAGTTGGTTGTGGTGATTATGTAATCATCAGTATTGCCTCTTCAATAGGTACGACTGGTATGACTGGTGGTGGAACTTCAGAAAGTATAATCTGGCATGTCACTCACTCCTCGAGAGTTTCTAGTCTCTACCTCTACAATCGGCATTACCAAGTCGATCAAATACTATAGAGTCTACAGCTGCTCGGGCTGTACTTGCCCAGCTCTCCGGGTATGAGTTTTACCTCGACCACATCCTCGTCCAGATATTTATAATACCAAGAAGAGATCTTCATAAACATACATAACATAACATATAATAATAGGAAAATCGCATCATATATCATTCACACAATTACTTTTCAATCAAAGTAAGACAGTCATAAAAAATTTCATAAATTTCGGAATATACATATATAACGTCCTCACTCATTCTAGGAATCCTAGTGGACTCTATACATGAATTCAAGGAAACTCTATCCTAACTCTACGACTCAACACAGGAAAGATCCTAAGGATGCTGGAACTAAAGCTCTAACACCAACTTTGACGCCCCTGGTTTCACACAAGGCTACAGTCCAAGGTGAATCTAGAGATGTCAAACCTGTCTTGCACCCACACTGTACATAAACACGTTATATCAATCACAGTAATATCCTCTAGTGGAATCAAACAAAAGTGTAGGTACAAAACAGGCAAAATATAGAAATGAATGCAATAAACATGATATAGAAAAGATATCTCATAAATAAAAAGAATCATGTCTCAAATGTAGCCCATCTGATAACTAAAATAATGAGAATGTCAACATAAATCAACTAAATTGTACTAAGGCACACTACCTTTACAATATCAGAGCGAAACTCTAATGTCTGAATAAAATAAATGAAAATCTACTGTAGAGTCTCTAAAACTTGTGTGACGACGACTATACAAAACTCCGTTATCCTGCAACTCTCTGTACCTCTGTACCGTCTGAAAGAAGAGAAACAACAAAAAGAATAACAACAAAAACATCAGAGCACTACAGCAAGATTACTTCCATCCTCCCCCAAGGGAATGGCTACTAAGTGGAGTGAATGCTCTATCTATTAAGCATAGTTTACCTAGATTATTTTCCCCCGTATCTAAGTGGAATTAACATTTAGAAACCAACAACACGAGACATAGTACGTCGAGCGACATAATCAAAGTAAGAAAACCCTCATGTATATACCATATGTCTCAAATTGTCGAAATCTAAACAGTAATACTGAACTAGAGATAACAATCTAAATGAAATTAATAATTAGAAATCCATAACACAAGACGTAGTACGTCTGGTGAAATAATCCAAATAAGAAAACCCTCATGTATATACCATATGTCTCAAATTATGAATCGATAATCATTGATCCCAATTAACAAGTAAAGAAAATAGTAAAGAAATATAAAGACATCATTACATTGTATTTATAATATCTTCCACAATCACGGGGGAGATAAAATAAATACCGACATCTAATCTCGTATACTTTCAAGAGCAAAGTATATCGGTCATATAAATCAAAGATGAGTTGAATTCATAACTGACATCCGCCTAAAACTTAGGCTATAAATCATCAGTCTCAAAGTCACTGACTACCCTGTAGGTATCCTGAACTGTGTACTTAGCTCATTAGTCTCATTACGATCTCAACACGTAGCCTGAGTGCGGGACGGCCGACCACATAGGTATCCAAATAAATGGCTCATAATCACCATAAATAGACGGCTTACCAGCCTCATCGCACACTCGTGCGGACGAACTGCTACACGAAGCATCCAAACCCGACTCAATGGTCTGTACATATGGAATATTGACTCACTACCTCATGTAGCACTAAACTAGGCTCATCAATAATATCTATCTTATGCATAAACTGTGTATATTTGGTATATTGACGTACTATCCCATATAGTACTGAGTTTTGCTCATTAACGATATCCAACGAGTGTATGAACAATCACTACTCTATTATAAACAACCCAACACTTGTCAAAACCACCTTTGGGTTACTCATGTGTGGGCAACGACACTGTACTGGTGTATGCGTGAATAAACGTGTATAAAAGTACGGCTTGAACCCCTCGAACTCGTCTCAAAACAGTACAAAAACAAACTAGAAACAATATGAAAATCTGTCAGTAAGTCGACTTATGCCTGGCATAAGTCGACTTATGGCAAGTCGACTTATAAGTTGACTTAGTCAACTTCTAGATTTTTGTTTCGATGTTTTCTACTGTATTTCTCAAACAAAACTCAATCTAATCAACATAGATCATAAGAAACATGATATAAACATCTAACACTAATTAACAGAGGTCATATCACATGGTTTAGCACTTGAATTAAAAGAATTAAGGTTAACTACATGATTATTCAAGATTTTCAACATCAATATTAACATGAAAAAATACATAACTATCTTAACATGATTATTATTATTTTTGACAAAGGGTAGAAGTATAAAAATTCGTTTAAACATGATTAGACTAATTATAAAGCAATGGCCTAAGGTTTAAGCATGATTAATTAACATAAAAAGACAATTAAATATCAAACTAGGGTTAACACATGAATTAAGCATGTTTAAAAGATTAAAAACAAAATTAAATGAAACCGTAATGAGCATGATCATGATCGTATCATAAACAGCAAGAAAAGTACTGATCTAGCATTTAATTTAGTTTTAACATCAAAAATCTAACTTTTAACATCACAAGTTAAGATTAAACATGAAAGCACATAGTAAACATCATATTAAAAACTAATACAAGTTATTTAACTATGGGGTTGGGTTTAGACGAATATAATCTTACATCAAGTCACTCTTGATCCTCCCAACACGCGTGCAAGATCTCTTCCTTTGGTACAAACACAGATCTAACCTTCCTCTTAGCGAATCCTTTACAAAACTCTTTCAAAAGCTAAAAAACTTGAACTAGGGTTTTAGAGGAGGGGTGGCTACTGTATTCTCATGAAAAAGTACAACAAAATAGGGTTTAAATGAGTATATATAAGCCTAGGATTGAAACAACACGGATACGACCCAAAAAACCGAAAGAAAACTGGAACAGTCCGTAAGTTGACTTATAATCGACTTGGTGTAAGTCACTTATAAGTCGGCTTATCAGGAAAAATCTATGTGTGCATGTCTTTGTTGTTTTGGCTGTAACGTTCACATCCAAACTCAGAAAGAGGTGATTTAAGATAAGTTGGAAAACTGTTGAAGAGACATATCTTTTGAGTTTTCCCTGATTCGAAATGTATCTATATATAATACATAAATACTCTTAACTGGTCATTTTTCTCAGATTCAAGCTCGTGCATGCCGTGCATGATTTCACTACTATATTCATATATATACATTGGATTGATCTCAAAGCAATCTCTAGCATCCTCAAATAACAAAATATGCATATAACATATTTATTATTATTTTCAACATAATATTCAAATTTTACGTGGTTTTACAATGCGGGTAAAGGGGAAACCTTTATAATGCATGCATCCTTAATGTGGACAATTAACGATTTTCCTGCATATGGAAAGCTATTAGTGAAAGCATCCTAGAGGGGGGTGAATAGGGTGTATGCTAATCTAATCCGATTTAATGCCAAATTAAAACATACTAATGTAATATCCTAGCAATGAGATACACAATAAGATATATGCAAGGATATACAAATAAGAGTAAACAATATAGTGGGCGAAATGAACAATGAGACAAGGCGATATAAGATGAACACAAAAATAAGTGCGCCAATGATAAATAAAAACACATAATATAATCACGGAGTTCGGTCTATCCTTGATTTACAGCTTCGTTCATCACCTCGAGGAGATCTCCACTATATCAACATACCTGGTTTGGAAGCTGAAACTTCTTAACACAATCTCAGTTTTCTAGCTCACCGAAAACTCTACAACTCTTAATGTAATCACACTCTACACCCTCTAAGTGTTGGTCTCTGTCATGTGCCCTCTTCCTTAAGTACTCGAATTTACAACCTCTTTCTAGGCTTTACTACCGATGCTACTCCTCTTGGAATCGACCCCCTCTCTCACCACACACTTCTCTCAGTGTACAGGTGTATTACAAAGTGATCCCACAAATAAAGCTTAAAAAAATGGTTTGTTCTCTAATAGAAGATGAGAACTTAGTGAGGCTCACTCAATCACACCACCAACCTAATTTACACAATGTATAAAAATACTTTAAGCTCAATGGTTTTGTGTGTAAACAAAGAGTATCAATAAAATCAAACTAAACTCAATATAAAATTCTAACTTATGGAAATGATAATCAAATATATAAATAGCTAAAGATTGAGTTTAGAAAACTTCTCCAAAGATAACAAGAGTGAAAGAGATGAGATGAAAGCCCAAACACGAATGGATGATCTTTTCTTCCTCTTGTGAAAATCTCTTCACAAACGAAACTTGTAATCACAGTTAAACAAACTTTAAACACCCTTTAAACTTGTTTAAAAACTCTCTGATTACCCTCAGAAGTTAGAGGGTATGGAGTATATATAGCATCATATAACAAGCCCCAAAACCAAGAGAAATTTAAGGAAAAAGACAAAAAAACAGAAACCTAAAAATCTGGAAAAACTAGCCATTGGAAAACTATTAGTCGACTGATACTGTTCATCAGTCAACTAATGAGCTGACAGTTATAGGCAGCTCACAGCTAATTGATCGACTGAAGAGCTCATTAGTCGAGTGATGACCTTATCAGTCGACTGATGACCTTATCAGTCGACTGATAGTTTATCAGTTACAAACATAAACTTTTAGCAATTCTAGGCAAGTTAATCAGTCGACTAATAAAATCCATCAGTTGACTGATAAAAAGTTATCAGCTAGAAACAAATAGTAAATCTAATTTTCAAACTTATTTTTAAAATAGCAAATAAATTCTTAAAAATATAAAACTTAATTTAGGAAATGATTGCAAATATGATAATAAACATCTTACAAAAAGTTTTCTAGAAATGCACCTCCCAATGAGAAATCTCTTTATTTTACAAAAAGGTCCAAAACATGAAAACTAAACAAGACATGTTTTGACATTTTGACTTAAACAATGTTTTTTAAAACTTTTGATTGAGTTTATAGACTTTGGAAATGATGTAAGCTAGTGTTATTAAGTCCATAAACCAATATATAATATTTCATCGGAAATACACATATTTTATAATATTTCAAAATAATAAACATGATAATCAAAACTTGATTTTAATAAAATCATAATAAGCACATATAAACATGAATATGTATTTATATACGCGTATTCGATTCATGTATATGTGACTAAACACATAGTTTATTAAAACAAAAAAATGATAAATATGAAACATGTATGTATATATATAATTAAGTATATTTGTTTCATATATAAGTTTGAAATCTATAAAAAAATGTGTGTGTGTGTGTGTCTACACACACACACACACACACACACATATATAAATATATGTATATAAAACTAAAATGTGTATGCGTGTATGTGATTAAGCTTAAAGTATCTACACACATAGTATAAACTTAAAACTAAATTACCCAAGCTATCTTGATCTTCAATTTGAGCTTGTTTTGGTAAACTTTATGGATGAAGCTTGATCTTGGATCTTGACTTGAAATGTATTGCTTCACTCCACTATTCCTTTCATCACCCAATGGATATGATCACAAATGCTCGATTCCATCCAACCTCCAACTACGATATTTGTGTAAATTACCTAACAAAACAAATACAAGCCCTCGACGCACAATGTTAGAAATCGTTTGTAATCATTAAAACAAGATTAGGGAGTAGGCTAACCATGAGACTAACAACTCCCCCTTTTTTATGATGACAAACAATCTATACAAAGAGTATATATAATATGCATGATATCAAATAAATATATAATTTGTAATGCTCATGCATAAAAAAAACTCTCCTTATCAAACAATAAGCACAAGTGCGTATAAACAAAAATAGGGAAAGACTTCCTTATCAAAAAGCCATATAGAATATATGCATAAATGATCAAGGTAAACATATGTGAGCAAGAATGAATGTAGAGTATGCTAAACACAACTCACTTACAAAGATAGACCAAGTGAACACATATACACGTGTCATGAAGAGAGAGTGTCATAAGAGCCTAAAGATAAATATATAAATCAATAAGATATATATCAAAAATAATTCCAAAAATAAAATCAAGAATTGAAAGTCAAAAAGATTTAATCAATGAAACTAAAAAATTTATAAATCATCCAACATAAATCATGATTGATTGAGAGCACGTATACATGTATTGTTATGAAACATAGTGTCTCAATATATAAACTAAAAAATATCTCAATAAAACTAGTATATATAGATTTATTAAATGAAAAGAGTAAGAAAACATGATAATCATGAAAAAACATTTTCGATTGAAGACAAAACATGAGAACCATGAAAATCATGATAATCATGAAAGTCCAAAAGAAAAAATAAATTAACCAAATAAAATAATAAATCAATCAATTAAACCATAAAAACATAAAAACAAACCAATATCAAATTTTTTCATATTTGACAAGAAAACAAAAGGGACAACCATATCAAGCTCTTGAGCTTGTTACAACCCATATAAACATTTAGCACCTACTAAACATGATTTTGAAATAAATAACCAATAAATCCGGACGGTTACTTAAATACAAACCTCTCATCAAAATCAAAGTCAATAAAATAAAAACAAAAGAATTAACCAAAAAAAATTATTTTCATTTACAAAAATTTTAAAACACGTTTTTCAAAACCAAGAAATAAAAAATAAAAACACTAAAATCTTTGTTTAAAATTAAAAAGATTTTGGCACCTAAGTATTCTTCATGTCGAAAGATTTAGGGACATGACACCTATCTTTTTAGCTTAAAGCCCTAGGGTTGTGAACCCATTTGGACACATTTAGTGTAATAATACAGTCAAAATAAAAATCATGCACATGACCTTTCCGATTACAATATGTGCAATGAAAGAGACCCATTTGTTTTTGTAGACCATAAGGATGTGTACGGGAAACATTTTCAAACATGAATAGTCTTTTAAAATCATTTTGCAAACGTGAAACTCGTTTAAGATCAAATCAAAATTTGGCCAAATGACCAAATCGACCACAATGATCACATTTAAACATATGAGCATGCTTTTGATTAACAATGAGTGCATGTGTATGTGCAAAATGTGATGACGATGAAACTTGATCGGATTCATAATTATGATTATTAATTGTAGATTTTTGTGCATCATAGAAAAATTTAGCTAAATGGCCTTTACGGTTGTAAATAGAACACTTACAAATTTTACTATATATGTGTGCATAATGAGTTAATGATTTTGACTTATTTGCACTAGACTTAGCAAACATATCCACAAGCTTCTTATTTTTTTTGTGACCCCCCTGGTTTCAATAAGGCTGCAGTCCAATGTGAAACTAAGAATATCAAACCTGTCAAGCACCAAACACCATGCTATGACATGTTTCATCGTCACAATTACTATCTATCTAGTGGAATCAATAACAGGTGTAGGTGCAAAATAGGAGGGAGAAAATATACGGAAGAAATACTAAACAACAGATACTCTGAAGAAAATCATCATCATTTATATAAATGGATAAATCTTTGAGAAACAAATAACTGAATTGATACAACTGTCTCATAATAGGAAGTCAAATTAAGTGACATAAAGGCGCATCGCCTTACAAAACTAGAAATAATATCTCAAATATTCTTAAATACATCTACTATGGAGTTCTGTCATAAACTGTAAATATAATAAATATCTAGATAGAATCTATGAAGACATCTCATCAACCTGCGACTCTCCGTGCGCCTGACTCACTGCCTGAAAGGAGGGAAAAACAACGAGCATCAAAGCGTTATAGCGAGTAACATCTCAACCAACCCCAGGGGGAAGGGCTAGAATGATAGGAAAATAGCTTTAGATATATAATAGATAATCAATCATCGATTGTAAAATGAAGTGGGAGTTTGATATTTAGAAATTTACAACACGAGCATAGGTACGTCCCCCGTAACTCAAATTATAAATATCTAAATACCAAATCTGAGCTACAGTGCGGAGCATTAACTCCATCTCCAACCATATTATCAAAATATCCTGACTAACGCCAGATACTTGTCCAACATATGGACTTCTTCTACTATATGTTAGATAAGATAACTCAGATAAATGTCCAACATATGGACTGCATATGATAAATGCCCAACACATGGACTGTAAAAAGGTAAAAGCCCAACAAATGGACTATATATGATGAAGGCCCAACACATGGACTGAAATAGATAAATGTCCAACACATGGACTATATGATTAAGGTCCAACACATGGACCGCAATAGACAAGTGCCCAACACATAGACTGTATATGATTAATATCATACAATGAACAGATACAAGTAAAAACATATATACTATTCACTCTCATATCCCAGTGAATAAATTTAAGACTCATGTCAAATAGTCAACTCATGTACACCAATCTCAGTGTACAACAAACCCATAAAACCTAGGTGTTTTGCCAGCCACACAACTGCACGCAAACGACGTGCACATGCACAAACAGGTCCCACGGTCGACCGCGCAGTGAGCAGAAAGTTTCTGCTCAGCTGCGCGCTCAGCGGTCGACCGCCGCATATCCGCGGTCGACCGCGCAAGAAAAGAAAACTTCCTACAGGTTTTTTTATTCTGCAAAAGATGATATACAAACTTTTATATATTAATCTTGCATATTGGAGACCTTATATGAGTAATTTAGCATATCTAAACATATGAAGAATAGTCTAATTACTATAGACAAATGGAAACGTTTTTAAACATGCATATTCATATCGAAACATTTGAAAACAAATATTTTTCTTTTAATCTCTTATTAAACAAATATATTCAGATCTTGATCTGCATTAAGAAATTCATGGGTGATCTTTATTAACTGAAAATTTGTTCTACTTGCAATATATAATATAAAGATCTATCTTTATACATAAAATAGCATGTTAGGATCACAAATCACAAGAAAATATTAGAAAACAAGTTTAAAAGCATGAGTATAGGGTTGAGCGAGATGAAACTCGCCTGAGGGGTGTTGATAAACTCTTAAGAACGCTAAAAAAGATTCCCCTTCGCTGAACGCCACCGGATCCCTCTTAAACTCTACAAAATCTGTCAGAAACACCAAGGAGAAGGGGTTAGGGTTTGCAAGAGGGAAGGAGAGGATTGCTATGGTTTAAACTGATGAAAGAGAGGGTCTTCCGAGCATAAAACTATATATATGAACCAATAAACCCGACCCAAAACCCAACATGATCCGAACCTGGAAAAACCCAAAATCCACTTGGCGTTTGATCGCTGCTATGTTGCGGTCGACTGCGTAGGAAACAAAAGCCTTTCTGCTCCTCTGCACGCCTCGTGGTCGACCGGACAGGAAAATTCCTGTTTGTGCATGTTTGATTTAGTGCTGGTCTTCTACTTGATTTCTCTCACATATATACACTTGTTATCACATTTATCTATGATATAAATTTATATTTCATAATAAAAACTCATTCACTTTATTTTATGGGGTTTTACATTCTTCCCCTTTAAAAGAATTTCATCCTCGAAATTCTGAAATTGCATCTCAAAAATTAATAATATGAGAAAAGCACGTCAGGAGTAATTAATTTCTCACATACACATCTCATAGTATTAATTTCCAGATATGAACATAGTGCTATCTAAAGTTAACAATCTAGAATGCAAATATTCGCACCTTAAATCTCTAACTAAATGGAATAGTACGTCGGGCGAAAAAACCAAACAAGGAACCTCCCATGTATATACCATGTATTGCCAAATGATTATGGACTAAGTGATAATACTCCAATTCTAGTGTTAAAATAAATATAACTATCCCAAAATCATCACAAACCATAGGGAAATATAATCCAAACAATTTAGCAGTTCAAACAGGTGTGGACAGTCACAACATATATCCTCCTAGCGCTCCCAAGAAATCTCCTCATATCCTCTCCTGTTCCATTGGACTTTCACCAAAGGAATCATCTTATGTCTAAGTTTCTTGTCTTCTCTAGAAAGTATACAAACTAGGATCTCAATCGTAGTCAAGTCGTCCTGAAGCTCAATCTCCGAAGCATCCAATACTCGTTGTCTCTCCTCGTCATGTAAGTGCTTTTTGAGTATAGAAATGTGAAATACGTCATGCACACTAGACATCGATGTTGGAAGATCTAGTCTATAAGAAACAACTCTAATACGCTCAACAATCTGAAAAGGGCCAATATATCTCGGGGTAAGCTTTCCCCGTCTAGCAAATTGTTGCGCACCCTTCATCGGCGATACCTTTAGCATGACATAATCTACTACCTGAAACTCTAAAGGTCACCGTCTATGATGTACGTAGCTCTTCTGCCGACTCTGAGCGGTTAGAATACGCTCCCTAATCAATGCTACCTTTTCGATAGTCTGCCTCACAAGCTCTGGTATAAGCAACAAGCTATTCTCCGGCTCTGTCCAATATATAGGGGATCTACAGGGCCTCTCGTATAATGCCTCATATGGAGCCATATCAATCATCTCTTGATAATTATTGTTATAAGCAAACTCTATCAATGGAATATGATCCTCCTAACTATGTTGAAAGTCAATAATACAGCCTACAACATGTCCTCCAATACCTGATTCACTCTCTTTGTCTGACCGTCTGTCTGAGGGTGAAATACACTACTGTGTAATAATCTGCTACCGAATGAATCCTAAAAACTCCTCCAAAAGTGTGAGGTAAAAACTGAACCCCGATCTGATACAATTGTATCTAGAATTCCGTGAAGTTAAACTATCTCCCGGATAAATATCCTTGCATAGGTCTCAGCGGTATAAGTAGTCCTCACTGGAATAAAATGTGCCGACTTAGTCAACCGATCCACTATCACCCAAACTGAATGGTTCCCCTTCTTCGACTTTGGTAACCCCACAATGAAGTCTATAGAAATGTTCGTCCACTTTCACTCTGGAATGGGTAAAGGCTGAAGTGTCCCTGCTGGTCTCTGGTGCTCTACCTTGACCTGCTGATAGGTAAAACACTTAGCTACATATTCTACAATATCTCTACGTATACCACTCCACCAAAAGTGTCTCTTCATGTCTTTGTACATCTTAGTAGTTCCTGGATGCACTATATATCGGGTACGATATGCTTCATCAAACAACTCCCTCTTTAGCTCCACACTATCTGGCATGACTAATCGATCCCTCATCCGAAGGCCTCCATCTACTCCAATGGTCCAATCATTCTTGGGCTCTTTGGAAATCTCCTCCTTCCGGATTTGAATCCAAGAGTCCTCTAACTGAGCTCTGACTATTCTGTCTCTCCAAGATGTTTACACTGTTATAGCTCGCAAGTATGTGCTGTTCCCACCCATCTCTAGCCTAAAATCGAACTGACTAAGAGTGATAAGATCTCGATACAACGAGCATCTTAAAGTCACAACCTAATATCGATGCTTCCTACTCAAAGCATCAGCTACGATGTTCGCCTTCCCCAGGTGATACTGAATCGCGAACTCGTAGTCCTTGATGAACTTAATCCATCGCCATTGTCCTTGATTAAGTTACTTCTGGGAGAAAAGGTACTTCACACTCTGATGGTCTGTGAATAGCTTAAACTGAACTCCATACAAGTAGTGTCTCCACGCCTTCAGCGCGAATACTATTGTTGCTAACTCTAAATCATGAGTGGGGTAGTTCTGCTTATGCACCCTCAACTGTCGTGAGATATATGTTACTACCCCCTGAGTCTGCATCGGAACACCTCCCAAACCCGCTAACAACGCATCCATGTATACAACAAATGTCCTGTCACTGCTCGAAATAGTAAGAACTGGCGCCGCAGTCAACTTAGCCTTCAAGGTATCAAAGGTATTCTGGCACTCCATGCTCCAAGTAAACTGTACACCCTTCTTCATAAGGTGTGTAAGTGGCATTGCGATCTTCGAGAAGTCTTGAATGAACTTCCTATAATAGCCAGCTAACCCCAAAAAGCTATGAATCTTGGTAACCGTCTTTGGCAGTTCCCAATCAAGCACTGCTGAAACCTTAGCTGGGTCCACTGCTATGCCCTCTCTACTGATAACATGACCAATAAATCTAACCTCAGAAATTAAAAACTCGCATTTGCTAAACTTAGCATATAGCTGATGCTCTCGCAAGATCTGCAAAGACAAACATAGATGCTACTCGTGCTCCGACTCCGATCTTAAATAGATAAGAATATCATCTATAAATACAATCACAAACTGGTCCAAGTATGGATGGAAGACCCGGTTCATCAAATCCATGAATATAACAGGTGCATTGGTCAACCCAAATGGCATGACCAAAAACTCGAAGGACCCATATCGAGTCAGAAAGGCGGTCTTGGGAATATCAATCTCCCAAACCCGTAACTGATGATAACCAGAACGAAGATCAATCTTCGAGAAATACTACACTCACTATAGCTGATCGAACAAGTCATCAATCTGAGGTAAAGGATATCTATTCCGGATAGTGACTTTGTTCAACTTATGGTAGTCGATATATAATCGCATACAACCATCCTTCTTCTTTACGAAGAGGACCGGTGCTCCCCACAGAGAATGACTCCGATGAATGAAGCCATGAGCTAACAACTCATCCAACTGGGTCTGTAGCTCCCTCATCTTAGCAGGTGCTATACGATAGGGTGATCAGGATATCGGGGCCCGGCTGTAACTCAAAACAAAACTCAACCTCTCTCACAGGAGGCAACCCAGGTATGTCCTGAAAAACATCCTAATAATCTGAGATAACTCTAGTCTTGCATATATTAACATCCTAATAATCTGAGATAACTCTGACCCCAAAAATCACCTCCTCGATGTACGCTAGTAATGACTCCACAAATTGGTTCCCCTGAGAGGTGGCCACAACTAACTCGGACCCATCGGACCCTCGTAATTTGATTGTTTTCACAAAACAGTTGATACTGACGTGGTAGGATAATAGCTAATCCATACTAAGAATAACATCAAACTTTTACATGCTCAATACTATCAGATCGATAACAAACTCAGACTCGTCCAAACTGACAACACACCTCCTACAAATGCTCTCCAAGAGCAACATCTCACCTAGCGGGGTGGAAACTGACAAAGGAATATCTAGAGGCTGAGCCACAAGCTAAAGTCTAATCATAAAAGCATAAGATATGAAAGAGCGTGAAGCTCCCGAATTAAAAAGAATACGGGCTGGGAAGGAGTTCATGAGGAACGTACCCTCCACTACAGCCCCACTCGCACCATGATCACGAGGGACTACTGCATAGACCCTACCGATGGCTGGAGCCTGCTCTGCTACTGGAGGTGGAGCATATGGAACTACTTGTCCCTGAGGGATCTCCTAAAGTGCACAAACCTACCCCTCAATCTGCGGAACACCTAGCGGTGCCTCCAGTCTCATCTGCTGGCCCTGACCCTGGAATCGATTCTGTTGCTGATTCTACCATTTCCCTTGCTGGGCTCTTGCTGGTGCACTGCGGCATTTTGATGCTTTGTGCCTAATCTTACGATAATTTATAACATGTTCCTTGAAACTTGCGCTACTGAGGTGCTCTCTAATCGTGCTGAGGTCCTCTCCTATGAGGGCCTTGCTACTACTGCTGGGGTCCAGAAAATGGCCTCTTATTCTTGCCCTTATCTTTAGTATTTCCTTCTTTGTCCTTCTGGAACATAGCTGACTCATTCTCCTGTGATGTGGCCACATCAGCTACCTCTCGAACTGAGTAGAACCTTCTAAAAACTAGGTATCGACGAAGGCTAGGGCAAAGTCCTGCTAGAAACATCTTTGCCTGGCATTCTCCAGTCTGCCACATGCCCAAAAAGTGAAGTAGACTTATAAATCTGCTCTCAAAATCTACTACTGACATATCTCCCTGAGTCAATCTGGATAACTCAAGCTTTTTCCTGGCCCATGCCGTAGAAGAGATATATTGCTCATCGAAGAAGTAGACGAAATCCTCCTAGGTAAGGGTCGTCCTCTGCTCTGGAGTGAACTGAAGCCGATACTATCTTCCTGCATCCCCTTTGATACTGTAAGATGCCAGCCTCAGCTTCTGAACCGAAGTCACATTAAGTATCTCAAGAATGTTACCCACATCTTCCTCCCACTTATATGCTGCAATAGAATCTGACAATCCCTAAAACTCCGGTGCCCTCATCTTCTGGTATCTCTCCACTAGGCGGAGCCAAGCCTCCTGCTCTGTAGCCTTAGTAGCAACTACCTGTAGGGTAGGTACTGGTGTGACCTCTAGGAAGTTTTTCGCAATAGGAATAGCTAGTACTATTGATGGTGGAACTACTGGTGGTAGTGGTGTGACGTGATTCGTCATAAGCTCCTCAAGCGCTGCCATCCTCACGGCTATGGGAGCCATCAGATCTATAAAATATTGGGTAGCCTACTATGGCTTGGGTGGAGCCTGCTGTGGCTCGGGTGGAGCCTATTGTGGCTCTGCCTGACCAGCTCTCCGGGTACAAGGTCTACCGCGTCCAGCCATCTGAGCACATAGAAGAAGGTTTATGAGTCCTCAAACAAAACACATATGGAACTTGTATAAATAGAAAGTTCATATCATGTATCATTCACGCAAATACTTTTAATATCACAAAAAAATATTCATAAATTATGAATACGCGTATATAACGTCCTCACTCATTCTAGAAATTTTTAGCGGACTTTATACACGAATCTTAAGAAACTCTACTCTAACTCCACGACTCGATACAGGATGATCCTAAGGATACTGGAACTAGAGCTCTAATACCAACTGTGATGCCCCTAGTTTCAACAAGGCTGTAATCCAAGGTGAAACCAAGAATGTTAAACCTACCAAGTACCAAATACCATGCTACGACATGTTTCACCATCATAATTACTATCTATCTAGTAGAATCAACAACAGGTGTAGGTACAAAATAGGCAAGAGAAAATATACATAAGAAATACTAAACAACAGATACTCTGAAGAAAATCATCATCACTGATATAAATGGATAAATCTCGAAGAAATAAACAACTGAACTTATACAGCTGTCTCATAATAGGAAGTCACATGAAATGACATAAAGGCGCATCGCCTTACAAAGCTAGAAATAATATCACAAATGTTCTTAAATACATCTACTGTGGAGTTCTGTCATAAACTACAAATATAATAAATATCTAGATAGAATCTATGAAGACATCTCATCAACCTGTGACTCTTCGTGCGCCTGACTCGTTGCCTGAAAGGGGGGAAAAACTAGCGTCAAAGCGATATAGCGAGTAACATCTCAACCAACCCCAGAGGGAAGGGCTAGAAGGATAAGAAATTAGCTGTAGATATATAATAGATAATTAATCATCGATTGTAAAATGAAGTGCGAGTTTGATATTTAGAAATTTACAACACGAGCATAAGTATGTCCCCCGTAGCTTAAATTATAAATATCTAAATACCAAATCCGAGCTACAGTGCGGAGCATTAACTCCATCTCCAACCATACTATCAAAATATCCTGACTAACACCAGATACTCGTCCAACACATGGACTTCTTCTACTATATGTTAGATAAGATAACTCAGATAAATGTCCAACACATAGACTGCATATGATAAATGCCCAACACATGGTCTGTAAAAGGTAAAAGCCCAACACATGGACTATATATGACGAAGGTCCAACACATTGACTGAAATAGATAAATATCCAACACATGGACTATATGATTACGGTCCAACACATGGACCGCAATAGACAAGTGCCCAACATATGGTTTGCATACGATTAATATCATACACTAAACAAATACAAGTAAAAACATATATACTATTCACTCTCATATCCAAGTGAATAAATTTAAGACTCATGTCAAATAGTCAACTCATGTACACCAATCTCAGTGTACAACAAACTCATAAAACCTAGGTGTTTCACCAAATTCTTGCGGTCGATCGCCAAATTCTTGCGGTCGACCGCGTAGTGAGCAGAAAGTTTTTGCTCAGATGCGTGCCCAACGGTCGATCGTCGTATATCCACGGTCGACCACGCAAGAACAGAAAACTTCCTATAGGTTTTTCTGTTCTGCGAAAGATGATATTCAAACTTTTATATGTTAATCTTGCATATTGGAAACCTTATATGAGTAATTTAGCATATCTAAGCATATGAAGAACAGTCTAATTACTATAGACAAATTGAAACAATTTTAAACATGCATATTCATATCAAAACCTTCGAAAACAAATATTTTTCTTTAAATCTCTTATTAAACAAATATATTCAGATCTTGATCTACATTAAGAAATTCGTGGGTGATCTTTATTAGCTGAAAATTTGTTCTACTTGCAATATACAATATAAAGATCTATCTTTATACATAAAATAGCATGTTAGGCTCACTAATCACAAAAAAACATTAGAGAACAAGGTTAAAAGCTTGGGTACAGGGTTGAGCGAGATGAAACTCACCTGAGGGGTGTTGACAAACTCTTAAGGATGCTAACAAAGATTCCCCTTCGCTGAATGCTGCCAGATCCCGCTAAAACTCTCCAAAATCCATCGGAAACACCAAGGAGAAAGGGATACGGTTTGCAAAAGGAAAGGATAGGACTGCTAGGGTTTAAACTGATGAAACCTAAAATCCAATAAACCAGACCCAAAACCCAACATGACCCGAACCTGGAAAAACCTAAAATCCGCTCGGCGGTTGACCGCCGCTATGTCACGGTTGACCGCGCAGGAAGCAGAAGCATTTCTGCTCACCTGCACGCCTCACGGTCGATCGCTTTTATGGTGTAGTCGACCGGACAGGAAAATTCCTATTTGTGCATGTTTAATTGAGTGCTGGTCTTCCACTTGATTTCTCTCACATATATATACTTGTTTGATCCCCAACCACTTGTTATCATATTTATCTATGATATAAATATATATTTTACAATAAAAACTTATTCACTTTATTTTACGGGGTTTTATATTTTTATCAATGCATGAAGTTAGAGTTGAGTCTAAAGAAGAAATATGATTGTTCACATTGTTCAACTAATCATTAGGCATATTAGCATTGACATTAGAAGTAGAGCAAACATAGTTGTTAGCAAACAAGCTAACCTTATTTTTCATATTGTCTACTTCTAACATGACATTTTCTTTTTCATGAGATAAGCTTGTTATAGAAGATGTTAACTTTTTATTTTCCAAACTTAACATGTCATTGTTTTCTTTTAATATTACATTCTCTTTATTAATGACATTATGCTTGGAAGCTAGAAACTCATGATTGGATTTTAGATTAACAAACTTACTTTTTTAGTCAATAAAATTATTATGCAACTTAGTGTAGGCATGCATTAATCTATCATATACACATGCAAGTTCATTAGTGGATAATTCACTATCGGATTCTGAATCGCTTACCATACTAGGGCTATCGCCTAGTGGCCATGTGCAAGATAATGATGCTCCAATAAAACTTGAAGAGGAAGCTTCCAAAGCTTGTTGGATCGCCTCCAAGTTTTCTTGATGTGCTTCTATGAATTTTCAATAACTATAAGCACTATCAATAGAATCAAGCTTGTTAGATATAGATGAAGAAAATGTATTTAATAAAAATTCTAACATAAGCTTGTTCATAGTAAATATCTTCTTATCATTTTTACTCCACTTGGACTTCTCTAAAGTGGGCACAACATAAGCATGATCAATAACTTTCCATAAATCGATATTTTTAGATCTAACAAATAGCTTAAACCTAAGACACCATTGAGCATAGGGGAAATCATTGAATTTAGGAGTAACACACTAGGATTATAGCCTAAACAAGATGCACCATTCATATCCATGATAAATATATATGTATAAGTAAGATGTAAATGAAATCAGAACAAGATTAGCAAAAATATAAGAACAAGGGATCTTTAAGTCAAGGCGGTTAAGCCACAAATCAAAGAGCATCAAGTTCTGATACCAATTTAAAGCACCCTAGAGGGGTGAAGAGGGTGTATGCTAATCTAATCCTATTTAATGCTAATTTAAAAATCACTAATGTAATATCCTAGTAATGAGATATTCAATAAGATATATGCAAGGATATACAAATAAGAGTAAACAATATAGTGGGCAAAATAAACAATGAGACAAGGCGATATAAGATGAACACAAAAATAAGTGCGCCAATGACAAACACAAACACACAATATCAACACTTGACCTATGTCTCCGCTCCTCACCTCAAGGAGATCTCCACTATATCAACACACCCAGTTTGGAAGCCGGAACTTCTCCACACAATCTTGGTTTTCTAGCTCACAATAAACTCTATAACTCTCACAATGTAATCAAACTCTACGCCCTCTAAGTGTTGGTCTTTATCCCGTGTCCTCTTCCTTAAGTGCTTAGCTTTACAACCTCTCTAGGTTTTACTATCAATGACACTCCTCTTGAAATCGATCCCGTCTCTCACCACACACTCCTCTCGGTGTACAAGTGTATTACAAAGTGATCTCACAAATAAAGCTTAACCAAAATGGTTTGTTCTCTAATACAAGATGAGAATTAAGTTAGGCTCACTCAATCACACCACCATCCTAATTTACACAATGTATGAAAATAGTTTAAGCCCAATGGTTGTGTGTGTAAAAATAGAGTATCAATAAAATCAAACTAAACTCAATATAAAAATTTAGCTTATAGAAATGATAATCAAATATATAAATAGCTAGAGATTGAGTTTAGAAAACTTCCCCAAATATAAAAAGAGTGAAAGAGATGAGATGAAAGCCCAAACATGAATGGATGATCTCTTCTTTCTCTTGTGAAAATCTCTTCACAAATAAAAATTGTAAACACACTTAAAAAACTTTAAACACTCTTTAAACTTATTTAAAAACTCTCTTGATTACCCTCAGAAGTTAGAGAGTGTGGGGTATAAAAAGATCATAGAACAAACTCCAAAACCAAGAGAAATCCAAGGAAAAAGACAAAAAACAAAAACCATAAAATCTAGAAAAACTAGCCATTGGAAAGTCGTCAGTCGACTGATAGTTTATCAGTCGTAAAAATAAAAACTTTTGATAATTGTTGGCCTTCTTGTTTTGATGATGTTTAACAAACAATTTACATCTAATGTTGTTTGTCTAGTATTCGTATTTTCTTATTTGTTATAGACAAACAACGTTGTTGGAGGTTGGATGGAATAGAGCTTCAATGATGATATCTAATGGAGGTTGGCGGAATGTCGGGTTGAAGCAATGCTATTCAAGTTAAGATCCAAGTCAAGCTTCATCCGCAAGTGTACCAAGATAAAGCTTCATTGAAGATCACAAGCTTGGGTATATTTAGTTTAGGTTTTTATACTTATGTGTTAATACTTTAAGCTCATATTATTCACACACACGTATTTGTTGATTTTATAAAAATATAGGTGTTTTTGTGAAAACATTGTTTTATTAGGTTATAGACTTCAATATCAGTTTATACATATTTTATTAAGTCTATAAAATCATTTTAAAATGTTTCAAAACACGGTTTATGTCAAATGTCAAAAACATGTATGTTTAGTTTTTGTGTTTTGGACTATTTTGCAAAATGATGATTTTTCACAAATGGGAAATGCAATTTGGAAAATTCTTTTTGTAACATGTTCGTTTTCATGTTTATATACATTTCCTAAAGTTTCATTATTTTTGGACTTCATTTGTTATTTTAAACAATTTTCCAAATGTCAAAATTCTGTTTAAACCTGTTTTTTCTGCTGTGTCAGTCTTCGGTCGACCGCACCGGTCGACCGCTCATCTGATCCTTCGACAGAATGCAGCAGAGAGTTGGTCGGTTGACCGGTCCGGTCGACCGAAGCTCCATCGGTCGACCGACGAAATTTCCGGTCGACCGACAATAAATCCGTTAGACTCTAACGGCTATTTCTCTAAGCTGTTTTTCTGGGGGCTTTGTTGTCATTTGTTTTAAGGGTTTTTCCTGAGATCTTTAGAGGATATAAATACCCCATTGCTGATCTCTTCTTTGACTAATGAAAAGAAGTTTTTAACAAGGGTTTTAAAAAGAGTTTAAGTGAGGTTTTACTAGTTGTTTTAAGTTTGGGTTTTGTTTACAAAGGAGGAAGCTTCACTGCAGATTGAGGGATTCTTTCTCAATCTTCTTCATCATCTTCTTTGTGTTTTAGAGAAGTTTTTCTAAACTCAAACTCTAGCTTTATATTTATATACTTGATTTATTATCATTGCTCTTAAGCTAGATTTTATATTTGAGTTTAGTTGAATTGATTTTATTTACTCATTGTTACACACACCCACATTGAGCTTTTAGTATTTACATACATAGTATAATTGGGTGGTGAGAGTTTGTAACTTTGAGTTGTGCTTAATTGAGTTCTCACCTTGTTAGAGAGAACAATCATTTGTTATATTGTGCTTAATTGTGAGATCACTTTGTAATACACTTGTACACCGAGTGAGGAGTGTGTGGTGAGAGTCGGGGATCATTCCAAGAGGAGTGGCGTCGGTTGACGAGCCTAGGGAGAGGTTGTAACCGAGCACTTGAGGGAGACACGGCTAGGTCCAACACTTGTGAGGGTGTAGAGTGTGATTGCAAGAGTGTCGATTATAAAGTTTTCGGTTAGCTAGAAAACCGAGGGTGAGGTGTAAACGTTATTCGGGTGAACGTAGAAAACCCGGTTGTGATAGTGGAGTATCTCCTCGAGGTGAGGAGCGGGGACGTAGGTCGTGGGGACCGAACCTCGTAAACCTATCCTTTGTTTGTGATTGCATTGGCGCACTTGTTTTCACGTTCATATCTTACATCGCCATTGTGTATTGCTTGTTGATCATTTTGTCCTATCACATTTGTAGTTAAATTGTTTACCCCTTGTGTTAGTTTATATATCCTTGTATATATATTTTCATCATATAGGATATATCTTATTGTTCATATTGCTTATCCTAGTTCATATATATTGTTATATTTCATATTTGCTAGGATAACTTATTAATTAGTTTTAATTGGCATTTAATCGGATTAGATTAACATAAGACCCTAATCACCCCCCCTCTAGGGTCTAACAATTGGTATCAGAGCTTGGTGCTCTTTGATTTAAGGTCTAATCACCTTGAGTTAAAGATCCAAGTTATCTTTTTATGATAATCTTGTTTTTATTGCATTCGTATCTTGCTTGCATATTTTTACAATTTATGGATATGAATGAAGCATCTTGTTTAGGCTATGATTCTAGTATTGCTCCTAGATTAGATAATTTCCCCTATGCCCAATGGTGTGTTAGATTTAAGCTATTTGTTAGATCTAAACATTTTGATTTATGGGAAATTATAGATGATGCTTATATTGTGCCCATTTTGGAGAAATCCAAATAGAATAAAAATGATCATCGAATGTTTACTATGAACAACATTTTGTTAGAGTATTTGCTAAATGCTTTTAACTCATCTATGTCTAACAAGTTTGTTCATTTTGATAGTGCTTACACCTTATGGATATTTATAAAAGCACATCAAGGAGACTTAGAGGCGATCCGACAAGCTTTGGAGGATCCCGCTTCAAGTTCATGTGGAGCATCATGCACACGTGCACTAGGCGATAGCCCTAGTGAGGTTTGCGAGTTCGAATCTATTAATGATTTACCTAATGATGAACTTGCTTGTGCTAGTGAAAAATTATTGCATGCCTTTAACAAATTGTAAAATGATTTTATTGATCTCAAAAGCAAGCATGTAGAACTTATATCCGATCATGAGAAACTAGCTTCCAATTTTGATATCATTACTAAAGAAAATGTAGCTCTTAAAGAAAATAATGATATGTTAAAATTGGAAAATGAGAAATTATCATCATCCATTTCTAGCTTATCTCATGCTAAGATTGATGCCATGTTAGAAGTAGAGAACATAAAAAATAGCACTGCTTCTTTTATAAACAACTACTTTTGTTCTACTTCTAAAAGTGCATATGTGCCTAAAAATAAAGATTTGAATCTTATAAAAAAATGCATTTCATCTTTAGATTCAACTTTGAAAACATGCATCAATAATCATAAGAAGCTTATGGATATGTGTGCCAAGTCTAAGTCATCATCTACTCATCATGCACACATATATAGCAAAGTTTATAAGTGTTTAATTTGCGGCCGTAAAGGTCATCTAGCTAAATTTTGCTATGATGCACACAAACATAAAAATGTCAATGCTCCTTGTGCATCTCATGTAGCTTCTTCATCACATGTACACACACACGCACATAATGTTCATCATAAGCATGCTAGTGTGTATAAATGTGATTATTGTGGTCGCTTTGGTCATTTGGCCAAATATTGTTTTGACTTGAAAAATAAATCTCATTTGCCAAATGCTTCTAGTAGACCACATGCTTTTAAATGTAATGTTTGTGGTAGGTTTGGACATCTTGCTAAATTTTGTTTTGATATACAAAAAGCTTCTAAGTTGCAATATGTTCCAAATAGACCATTGTTTAAGAATGTTTCTCATTTGCAAAATATTTCTAAAAGACAATCTTTATTTGCAAATGATTTCCGTGCACGAGCTAATGGTCCACAAAAACAAATGGATCTCTTTCATTGTACAAATTCCAATCGGAAGGGTCATTTGAGCGATTATTGCTTTGACCGTGTTAGTGCACCACATATGCCTAAGAGGGTTCATAACCCTAGGGCTTTGAGCTTAAATGATAGGAGTCATGTCCCTAAATCTTTTGGTACCAAGAGTTCTTAGGTAGCAAAATGAATTTAAATTTTAAACCAAGAATTTTAGTGTTCTTACTTTTTCCTTTCTTGGTTTTGAAAATTATGTCTTAAAATCTTTTGATTATATATGAAAACAAATTTTTAATTGATCAAATCTTTTGTTTTCATGTTTTGATTTTAATGAGAGGCTTGTAGTTATATACCCTCCGGGTTTATTGGGTGTTTATTCCCAAATCATGTTTACCGGATGCTAGAATGATTATATGGGTTGGAACAAGCTTAAGAGCTTGATACATTGTTGCCTCTCTTGAAATTCTTTTGTCAAAGATTTTGTTTTGATTGGTTGCTTTGAATTCATTATACTTCACTTATATGATGATATTTATGTGTTTGTACTTATGCATCATCTATTCGTGGTTTATAATGTATTCTATGAGTGGTTTGATCAAGTTCTTCATTGATCAAACATCGTTTTTGGATATAAACTTTGATTTATGATTTCTTTTGATGGATTTGTTTTCATTTGAAAATTTTTTGCATGATTCTCATGTTCCTCTTCTTTTGATTTCATAAATCTATTCATTTACATGGTTTTTATAATGAGATACTATCTTTATAATGTCATATCATTATGTGTCCTCATTGTATCTTGTTTGTATGCGAGTGGTGTTTAGCATATCTTTTCATTTATGCTTGCTCACATATTTGCCATGATCTTTCATTGTCTATATTCTATATGGCATTTTGATAGGGGGAGCAATCCCTATATATATTTCTTGCTTCATACTCACCCATGCTTATTTGTAGGGGGAGCTTTCGCTCTCTTAATTCTTTTGTCCCCTTTTTGATGTTATCAAAGGGGGAGAAATATTGTGAGTATATCTATCTTGTTTGTTTATATGCATGTGAATTATAATTTATATATTCATCTCCTTTCATGCATATATCTCTTTTTGTAAATTGTTTGTCATCATCAAAAAAGGGGAGATTGTTGGCCTTCTTATTTTGATGATGTTTAACAAACAATTTACATCTAATGTTGTTTGTCTAGTATTCGTGTTTTCTTATTTGTTATAGACAAACAATGTTGTTGGAGGTTGGATGGAATAGAGCTTCAATAATGATATCCAATGGAGGTTGGCGGAATATCGGGTTGAAGAAATGCTATTCAAGTTAAGATCCAAGTCAAGCTTCATCCGCAAGTGTACCAAGATAGAGCTTCGTTGAAGATCACAATCTTGGGTATATTTAGTTTAGGTTTTTATACTTGTGTGTTAATACTTTAAGCTCATATTATTCACACACACGTATTTGTTGATTTTATCAAAATATAGGTGTTTTTGTGAAAACATTGTTTTATTAGGTTATAGACTTCAATATTAGTTTATACATATTTTATTAAGTCTATAAAATCATTTTACAAAGTTTCAAAACATGGTTTATGTCAAATGTCAAAAACATGTATGTTTAGTTTTCGTGTTTTGGACTATTTTGCAAAATGATGATTTTTCACAAATGGGAAATACAATTTGGAAAATTCTTTTTGTAACATGTTCGTTTTCATGTTTATATACATTTCCTAAAGTTTCATTATTTTTGGACTTCATTTGTTATTTTTAACAATTTTCTAAAAGTCAAATATCTGTTTAAGCCTGTTTTTTCTGCTGTGTCAGTCTTCGGTCGACCGCACCGGTCGACCGCTCATCTGATCCTTCGACAGAATGCAGAAGAGAGTTGGTCGGTCGACCGGTCCGGTCGACCGAAAGCTCCATCGGTCGACCGACGAAATTTCCGGTCGACCGACAATAGATCCGTTAGACTCTAACGGCTATTTCTCTGAGCTATTTTTCTGGGGGCTTTGTTGTCATTTGTTTTAAGGGTTTTTCCTGAGATCTTTAGAGGGTATAAATACCCCATTGCTGATCTCTTCTTTGACTAATGAAAAGAAGTTTTTAACAAAGGTTTTAAAAAGAGTTTAAGTGTGGTTTTACTAGTTGTTTTAAGTTTGGGTTTTGTTTACAAAGGAGGAAACTTCACTGCAGATTGAGGGATTCTTTCTCAATCTTCTTCATCATCTTCTTTGTGTTTTAGAGAAGTTTTTCTAAACTCAAACTCTAGCTTAATATTTATATACTTGATTTATTATCATTGCTCTTAAGCTAGATTTTATATTTGAGTTTAGTTGAATTGATTTTATTTACTCATTGTTACACACACCCACATTGAGCTTTTAGTATTTACATACATAGTATAATTGGGTGGTGAGAGTTTGTAACTTTGAGTTGTGCTTAATTGAGTTCTCACCTTGTTAGAGAGAACAATCATTTGTTATATTGTGCTTAATTGTGAGATCACTTTGTAATACACTTGTACACCAAGTGAGGAGTATGTGGTGAGAGTCGGGGATCATTCCAAGAGGTGTGGTGTCGGTTGAAGAGCCTAGGGAGAGGTTGTAACCGAGCACTTGAGGGAGACACGGCTAGGTCCAACACATGTGAGGGTGTAGAGTGTGATTGCAAGAGTGTCGATTGTAAAGTTTTCGGTTAGCTAGAAAACCGAGGGTGAGGTGTAAACGTTATTCGGGTGAACGTAGAAAACCCGGTTGTGATAGTGGAGTATCTCCTCGAGGTGAGGAGCGGGGACGTAGGTCGTGGGGACCGAACCTCGTAAACATATCCTTTGTTTGTGATTGCATTGGCGCACTTGTTTTCACGTTCATATCTTACATCGCCATTGTGTATTGCTTGTTGATCATTTTTCCCTATCACATTTGTAGTTAAATTGTTTACCCCTTGTGTTAGTTTATATATCCTTGTATATATTTTTTCATCATATAGGATATATCTCATTGTTCATATTGCTTATCCTAGTTCATATATATTGTTATATTTTATATTTGCTAGGATAACTTATTAATTAGTTTTAATTAGCATTTAATCGGATTAGATTAGCATAAGACCCTAATCAACCCCCCTCTAGGGTCTAACAATAATTCCATGCAAGTTTATCAGTCAACTGATAACAAGTTATCGCCTAGAAACAAACAGTAAATGTGATTTTTAAACTTATTTTAAAAATAGCAAATAAATTTTAAAAATGTAAAACTTTGGGAAATGATTACAAACATGATAATAAATATTTTACAAAAAGTATTTTTGGAATTGCACCTCCCAAATGAGAAATCTCTTTATTTTGTAAAAAGGTCCAAAACATGAAAACTAAACAAGACATGTTTTTGACATTTTGACTTAAACAATACTTTGAAAACTTTTGAATGAGTTTATAGACTTAGGAAAAGATGTAAACTAGTGTTATTAAGTCCATAAACCAAGAGTACAGTATTTCATCGAAAAATACACATATTTTGCATTCTTTTAAAATAATAAACATGATAATCAAAACTTGATTTTTATGAAATCATAATAAGCACATATAAACATGAATATGTATTTATATACGCGTATTCGATTCATGTATATGTGACTAAACACATAGTTTATCAAAACCAAAAAATGATATATATGAAACATATATGTATATGTATAATTAAGTATATTTGTTTCATATATAAGCTTGAATCTATAAAACCAAAATATGTATATATATAACTATATGTATATAATACCAAAATATGTATGTGTGTATATGATTGAGCTTAAAGTATCTACACACATAGTATAAACTTAAATCTAAATTATCCAAGCTATCTTGATCTTCAATTTGAGCACATCTTGGTAAACTTTACGGATGAAGCTTGACCTTGGATCTTGACTTGAAATGTATTTCTTAACTCCATTATTCCTTCCATCCTCCAAGGGATATGATTATCAATGTTCAATTCCATCCAACCTCCAACTATGATATTTTTGTAGATTACCTAACAAAATAAATGCAAGCACTCGACGCACAATGTTAGGAATTGTTTGTAATCATCAAAATAAGATTAGGGAGTAGGCTCATAACTATGAGGCTAACAATCATGATATTTTATACATGGTTATAAAGCATGTCCTTATTACCACATGGATACAACATCAATATGGCTGCCTTTTAGCAAAAAGATATGTTATTATGGTCATCGACGTATGTTGAAAGAAGACCATCTCTATAGGGATAATGATGTTCACATTGATGGTACTATAGAGAACCAAAAGTCTCCAGTCTCCTTATCTGGAAAGGATATAATTGCTCAATGGAATGATTATGAAAATGTAATTTTTGGAAAAGTAAATGAAAGACAAGAAAAGCCACAAGGATGGAATCAGAAAAGTATTTTCTTTGAACTACCATATTATGGGACAAATACAGTGTATCACAATTTGGACGTCATGCACATTGAGAAGGGGGTATCTGAGCACATACTTAACTTGCACCTTTGTAAAGATGGAAAATCAAAAGTTAACCTACAAGCTCGGAGGGATCTATAACACTTGAACATTATAAAAGAGTTGCACCATATACCTAAACTAGGTAAACCAAGAAAATTTTTACTCTCTAATGTAATTTATCATATGTCAAAACTAGAAAATAAAAATATTTGTGGAGGTGTTGCATGAGCTCAAGGTTCCTAAAGGATTTTCTGGATTATTTAATAAGACAAAGACTGTAAAAGACAAGATCGATGGGTTGAAGAATCATGATTACCATGTTATTATGGAGAACCTTCTCTCACTATCCCTTAGGGCTTCGCTTCTTGAATCTGTTGATTTAGTGAGCAACAAACTTTGTAGTTTTTTTAGGGAATTGTGTGCTAAAACCATCGAGGACAAGGAGTTGGAGAAACTACAAGAAGAAATTCCCTTAATATTGTGCAAGCTTGAGCGGATTTTTTTACCATAATTTTTTGATATTATAATATACCTGACTGTTCATCTTGCAACCGAAGCGAGGCTTGGTGGACCGATACAATATCGATGGATGTACCTTATAGAAAGGTGTTTCACTTTTTTCTTTGACACAACTAATATAACTTTGCTATTTTATATGCTTGAATGTAGTAATCTAATACTATTATTTGTAGTACCTCCTCACTCTGAAAAATTACATTCGGAATAGAAATTGGCTAGAGGATTCTATAATGGAAGGTTATTTCTAAGAGGAGGTAACGACATTTTGTTCTCGTTATTTGGATGAAAATATAGAGACGAAGCTCAATAAGCCTATGCATATTCATGATGGAACATATAGAAAACCAACTTACACAACAATGGGAACATTTATTAATCAGATACATCAATTTATCCTCCTCAATAACATATACCTTGAGAAAGATAGAGGGTAAGTCTATTTTGCATTTACTATTATATGTGCTTGTATGTATGAAATAATATAATGTTGATGTTAAAATTTCATTTTGAGAATAGAATTCCTAAGGATGAATTACATGAAGAGCATCGCAATTGGAATGATGAACGGTTGGAGAAGCATCATCAAGAAAATTTTTGTGCCTGATTTATAAATTATGTAAGGTTTTCTTATATGTCATTGTATTAATCTATAATTTTATCTTTATATTCCTAGAATTAGAATGATGAACTATTTTCTCAGGTCCAAGATCCAAACTCAGAATTAACATTAGATGTTGATTTGAGATGTCTAGCTCGACATCCAAGCCTGGAGGTTGCATACTACAAAGGATTTGGTGTAAACGGTTACAAATTTGAAATCAAGGAGAGAGAAGAATCTCGGAATACCAAGAATAGTGAAATTACATCCATTAGAGCTGGAGGAGTGATTTACTCTGAGTATTTGGATAGAATACTTGGTATTCTCTACCCGGGATGAGCCAAACTAGTATATATATTTAAGTGTGTTTGGTATCATACAAGAACCGGACATGGAAAATGGAGAGACGCATATGGGACTTGGAAAGATGAATATTGATTGACTAGTGTAAGCACTAATCTTTTTGAGTTTGAAGACAAATCATATATATTCTCGGAACAAGCATTTCAAGTATATTACTCAAAATGCTTGAAGCATTCGTGTTGGAGTGTTTGTTTGTCGATGGAAGCCGAGGGATACCTACGATGTCCCACAATTCACAGATGTTGACATAGAGGACAACATTGAGATAGATTCTAATGATGAAAAGACTTAGATTGCTATAACCTTCTATTTCCATAGATCAAAATGTATCTCGAGTTGAGTGTGAGCATGAAGTTTCATAGGTTAGGAATGATTTTGATCACAAAATCATTGTAGATATTCCTACAATGTCTAAGAAATCTATAAAAAGAAAAAAGTAATAATCATTGAAAATATCCATATGTTAAAATTTTCATATTGAAATTTACACACGTGTATTGAAGGCATCTCATATATATATTTACTCTTGTTTAAGGGTTGACAAAGATATCTAGTATAGGACCATCAAAGTCCAAAACTAGACGGATGGTGCCTAAGAAGCTCTTGCATCAAACGAGGGAGCATCATAGGGAGCTAGAAGGCGCTCGAAGTTCTATATCTATCCCCAGTGTTCCTCTCTCTACATCCTTCCATAGTGACAATAGAGAGATGAATCACATTACTCCGGAGTCTTCTTATAGGGTGAATTTTTCATCTTCCCATGCAGGTTAGTAGACTTTTATTTTGATTCTTATTTTGTTTGCATAATGGTTTTTTTGATATTATCTTGTTTTCTTTCAAAATCTAGCACCTTAGTCTGAGGAACATGCTTTGCCGACCTCTACACACTCCATACTATTTGTACACTCGATGGATAAGTATTATTTAATGGATTAATGTCAAATTTATTTTGTATTATTTTATCCAAATGGTACTTATATAATTACATTTTGTTATATAGTTAAAGAGGATACCTTTGCATCCGTATTAGTAGCACGTCCTCTATATTTGAAAAACTATCATCCTAATCGTGATGCTAAACGCACATAGAAGCGTGCTACAAGAACTTAAGGTATCTATATCATTTGATTTTATTATTGTTAATATCTTTTTTATTTTCTAATATCCTTTCTTGTTTCATATTTTTTAGATGCATGGCTACCGTGGGCATGTTAGAAGACTCAGGGGACGAATAAAGCCCATCGTTTGAGGCCTAATCTCGAGACAGATGAGTAGGCATTCTCTCTACATTTTGATGAGGAGTTCCACATAATTGGCCCCAATGCTTAGTGATTTGGGTAGTATATTGGGCAGATAAGTCGTCGATTCATAGACTTTCCACTTCATCTGAACTGGTGTGTGCATCATGAGCGCTCATTTGACATTTCTAATTTGTAATATCGATATAATTTAGTATCGTTTGGTATCTATCTACGCGAATACATTAATTTTGTTGAATATGTAGAAAGATTATGAGTTTCTACCACAAGGTCCTTATTGTCCCCTCAACCTTCCTGTTATCTACCGAGGCGTACAAACAAAGGTACATAAGATGGTCTAAGGGGAATCAGATGAAGACGGAGTGTTATGAAATATAGTTGAAGACCCCAGAAGAGAAGAGATATGCTCTCTTCAAGGAAAATGTGTTTGAAGGGATTGCTGAAAAGTGGTGGGATGACGTATGCAAGTTTTATTCTTCTAAGAGCAAGCAGGTATATATTTGAAAATAAATATGATGTCTAGTATATACTTAATATCAGATTAAAAGCTAATTCTTACTTTTATGTGTAAGCAGAGGCAAAACCAAATAAGGAGAATCGAGAATCTAAGAAATGAGGTCGAGCAACCTATACAGGTTGCTCGAGGAGCATGGTTCGAGGAAAACAGAGAGTGGTATAAAGTATTCTTTGAGTTTTAAAAAATACATTTCTTTATTTATAATATGATATGTTATACATATATTTTTTTTGTTGAGTTATAGAGAGCTCAAATTGAAGAATTGGATGGCTCCTCAAGTGCCTTGAAGGAGTATTTGGATACCCACGTAATATTAGTGGATCCAACAAGTGACACATACTCATGTATATATCCTAACACTCAAACCCAAGAGTATTGCGTAAGCATTCATTTTTTGACTAATTCAAATGATTTTCTTAAGTATATTAAGAATAATATTATTGAGTTACATTTAAATACTTTACGTGATATAGGAACGAGTGTTAGAAAAGGCAAAATCATTAGGCGTCGACCAAGAACCCAAGTTTGCTACGATGACCAAAGTTTTAGATGAGGTACATAGAGGGCATCATGGTGGTTATGGGAGAGGCTTAGGTCATTGTGTGAGTAGATTTTATTTGATGACTTCCTCCACTCTGATATTTTCCGCTCCTCCTGATGTCCTTTGTGAGATGGCTGAGCTAAAGTCCAAGATGAAATAACTTACCCAACTAGTATGTATACAAAAAAACCCTCAATATAATCCAATTCCTTTACACACTCGCACTCATGCACCCGTATTACTAACTTTGTTGGCTTTGCAATTCACACACAATCATGGTTTAAGTTCATAGATCAACTTTTGCTTCATTGTCTTCCATCTGGACCTTGAATATAAATTTTATCAGGTAATGTATCAGTGAGTGGTTGTTTAACCTTTCCTTCAAGAAAATATAAGCCAAGGAGTAGCTTATGAAAATTTTAAGAGAAACACACGTCGCAAGTTATGGATGATCATAATTAATTCAAAGCACTAGTATAAACTGTAGCTGCTCCAACAGTTGGTTGGAACTATTGGAGCAAGTTTTAATAGCCCTAATGGTTTCAACCATTGGGACACCTCTGTTTTCACCCAAAAAATTAGGGGGAATTTTCCCTCAAAATTTTTGAAAAAAAATCAATAAACACCAAAAAAATCCTGATCTCTCCAAAAAATAAAATCCACACGCCGAACCCTCCCGTCTGCCACTCTATCTCTCTCTCTAACACCACTTCAGATCCCCTATCGGTTGCTAACCTCTCCGCCTCAGTCTCCTCCTCCTCTCCTATCAAAACCCTGACCCACATTCGCCTGCCTCCTCCTCTCCCTTGAAAACCCTAACCCTAATTCGTTTGCCTCCCTTCCCCACAAATCCCTAACCCTAATTCCGCCACCTCCTACTCTTCTAACGGACTCTTCTCACCACCACAACCTCTGCAG
>BQKN01063619.1:189515-224350 GCA_022839385.1 Asparagus kiusianus
ATATACATACAAGTTTTGGTTTTCATGTTTATAAATATGAAATCACATGTTTCATATTTACTATTGTGTTTTTGTATATATTGCATAGAATATGTAATTTTGTGAATATATTGTTTTCTTAGTTTTTGGACTTAACAATAATCATATACATATTTTATTAAGTCTATATAATCATTGTGCAAAGTTTCAAAACATGGTTTAGCCTAAATGTCAAAATTCACATGTTTACATTTTAGTGTTTTGGACTATTTTTGCAAAATGATGATTTTTCACAAATGGGAAATGCAATTTGAAAAATTCCTTTTGTAACATGTTCATTTACATGTTTATATACATTCCTAAAGTTTCATTATTTTTGGACTTTATTTGTTATTTTTAACAATTTTCCAAAAGTCCTAAAATCAGTTTTTGGAATGTATTAGTACGCGGTCGACCGCACCTGTGTTCATTCGTCAGTGGACAGCAGAGAGTTTGTCGGTCGACCGCCGCGATCAACCGTGAGCTCGAGACTTCCCACGGTTGACCGCACCGGTCGACCGAAAAAGTCTTTGCTTGTATTCTCAGCTTGGGATCTGGATCGCAGTCGACCGTAAATCTTTTCGGTCGACCGCCGATATGACCGTTGGTTCCCAATGGCTATTTTCTGAGCTAATTTTCTAGGGATGTTTTTGTTATTTGGTTGGGGTTTTTGCTGATTTTTTGAGTAGGTGTAAATACCCCATTGCTGCTCTCATTCAAGTAATACAAGAGAATGTTTTAAAGAGTTTTAAAAAGAGTTTAAGCTTGTTTTAAGCTTTTTTAAGAGTTTGGTTTAAAGCTGTTTTAGCTTTCACAAGTGGAGGAGATTATCTTCTTGTTTGGGCTTCAATCTCCATCTCTCTATCTTGATCTATTGAGAAGTTTTCTAAACTCTACTCCAGCTTTTATTTATTAATTATTTGTTAATTATCATTTCCATTAAAGCTAGTTTTATATTGAGTTTAGATTTGATTTTATCTTATTGTTACACACACCCACTTGAGCTTATTGTATTTGCATACATAGTATATTAGGGTTGTGAGAGATTGTAACATTGAGTTGTGCTTAATTGAGTTCTCATCTATTGTAGAGAATAAATTTATATTTGTTACATTGTGAGTGTTGAAAGGTTTTCGGTGAGCTAGAAAACCGAGTGTGTTGTGAAGTTTTCGGTGAACTAGAAAACCGAGTGTGTTGTGAAGTTTTTGGTGAACTAGAAAACCGAGTGTGAGGAGTGACTTTGATCGGTGAGCGTTGAAAACCGACACTATAAGGTGTAAACGTTATTCGAGTGAGCATAGAAAACCTGGTTGTGATAGTGGATTTCTCCCCGGGAGTGGGGAGCGGAGACGTAGGACGGAAGGTCCGAACTCCGTGATCATTTGATAGTGTTTGAGTGTGCTTTGGCGTTTATTTATACTTGTGTTTATATTTCTTGTCACCATGGTCATTAGCTCATTATTTATATGATCCACTATCTAGTTCATATTGTTTATCCCTTGTGCTAGTTTACGTATCCTTGCATATACATTTTTATCATATAGGATATATCCCTTAGTTCATATTGCTTATCATAGTTCATATAACTTGTTATATTTCATACTTGCTAGGATAACTTGTTAATTAATTTTAATTGGCATTTAATCTGATTAGATTAGCATAAGACCCTAATCACCCTCCTCCCCCCTCTAGGGTCTAACATGTATGTGGCGTCATAATCTTTGAGAAATACTGAATGAATTTTCTGTAATAGACCGCCAGACCTAAGAAGCTACGAATCTTGGTAACTATCTTTGGCAACTTCTAATCAAGAACGGCTTCTACTTTAGCTAGATCCACTGCAATGCCCTCCCAGCTGATAACATGGCCCAAAAATCTAACCTCTGATAACTAAAATTCACACTTGCTAAATTTTACATATAACGGTGCTCTCGTAAAGTCTGCAATGCTAACCGTAAATGCTACTCGTGCTCGGCCTCCGACCTCGAATAAATAAGAATATCATCGATGAAAACTATCACGGACTGGTCCAAGTATGGGTGTAAAACCTGATTTATCAAATCCATGAATGTTGTTAGTGCATTGGTCAGCCCAAATGGTATTATAAGAAACTCGAAAGACCCATATTGAGTTAGAAAGATGGTCTTGGGAATATCCATCTCCCGAACCCACAACTGATGATAACCAGAACGAAGATCTATCTTCAAGAAAGACTACACCCCCTGTAACTGGTTAAACAAGTCATCAATCCTCGGTAGTGGATACCGGTTCCGAATAATGATATTGTTCAACTCATGATAATCAATGCACAATCGTATACTCTCGTCCTTCTTCTTCACGAAAAGGACCGGTGCCCCTCACGAAGAATGACTCTGGCGAATGAATCCCTGAAACAACAACTCATCTAACTAGATCTGTAGCTCCTTCATCTCAGCAGGCACAATACAGTAAGGAGCTCAGGAAATCAGCATGGTGCCTGGCTGCAACTCTATGAAAAACTCAACCTCTCTCACTGGAGGTAAATCTGGTATGTCCTAGAAGGCATCCTGATACACTGAGATGACTCACGTCTCACTCAAATCTGCACACAGATCCCGCAACATTACCTCCTCGACGTATGCCAAAAATGACTCCGTAAACTGATTACCTCTGGAGGTTGCTACCACCAACTCAGATACATCACAAGCTCGCAAGCTGACTGTCTTTGTAATAAGTCGATACTCACATGGTAGAAAGATAGCTAATCCATACTAAGCAAAATATCGAACTCAGACATACTGTCAAGCCCCGCTTCCCAAAATATGCGGAAATCGGAGCGTGAACAAGCCCACGACGTATTAGATTTAGAAGAAATATACACTATAAATTTTTTTTCTTTTTTTCTTCTTAATCTAATATGCTAAGCGTCTGGAAATAAATATAATGTGAAGTCACAGGTCCCTGATCACAATCAGCAAGAATATAATAAACAAACTCAGAATAAAAAAATATCATATCACAAATGGGATAACATCCGAGACATAATATTCGGGTCAACATGCCCTTATACAAAACTGAACAAATGAATACTGAAGAGATACAAAAATATATCGATCAATGGAAAAAGAAAGAACTACAAAAGTAAACTGGAACCGTCAAAGAATAAGCTTCGACTCCTTCTTCTACTCCATCTATAAGGTACTCCTGTTGAGAATCCTCTGGCTCCTGTTGGACCTGTTCTTCCTCTATGTCTGACGTACACTAGAGAAAATAGGTATACGTCAGCATGCATGGCACATGGCAAGACCCCACAAAGAAAATAGAATGAACAAAAATCTAATGCGAAAAACAATACAATAACAAAAACAACAAAAGAACTACAACTAAAATCCACAAATTAACATGAAAACACTACTAAATCATGATAACATAAAGCATTCAAAATCGATCAGGTAACGAGATCATGTAGCTAGCGATCAGTCTAATCATCCAAGTAACAGGGCATACAATAGATGGAAATAATACCTAAAAATTTACAACATGAGACGCAGTACGTCGAGCAAAATAATCCAAATAAGAAAACCCTCATTTATATATCATATGTCTCAAATTATAGATAATTAAATATTAATCCCGATATAGGTATGAAAAATATTACTGGCCTATATTTCACAAGAATCCATAAACATCTAAGTAACAAGGTCATGTAACTAGCCATCCTATAATAGGTCACTGATCCATATCTTATACAGAGTCAACGCTCATATCACCGGATAACTGACTGTTCACAAATCCTCTACGCGTATCCAAACCCGCGAAACAAGCGGCTAGAGGACTACATGTAATCTATAGGATCTGAAATAGATACACTAGAACACTAGAGGAGGTGAATAGTGTTCTTTTAAAATCTATATGAAGTAGATTATAAATTACAAAGAAAAATGGTAATCTCAGAAATTCACAAACACAAACACAAAGTTTTATACTGGTTCCACCAATCGGTGTACATCCAGTCCCCAAGCAAATCCCGCTTGAGAGTTTCCACTATGATTTTGAATAAACTTACAAAATCAAAAGCAAACATGACTAATTTGTAAGTCCCTACAATTTACAATACCAATTGACAAACACCTTGCCAAATTACACACCAATCTCTAAACCAAGAGATTAACACCTCTCACAAACTGAGAGAACTTTTGAAGCAACAATTTTGATTACTATAAACCTTGATTTATAGTGTAGTGTAATAGTGGCTTAGGAATGATTCTAACTTCTGTAAATTGTCTAAACAATAAGTATTTGAATAATGTTCAAAGACAATTTCAGAAACTTTTTTTTCTCAAAATCTGAATGTTTTTCACTTGAAAAAAGGCACAAAGATCAAAGCTTATGGATATATAAGTCTCTGCATTTTTTCTAAACAAATAATCTATTTATAGCCCTTGAAAAGACAATTATTTAAACTTTGAAAACGTTTAAAAACGGCTATAAACAGTCATAAATTCAAACTTTAAATTCTGAAAAAGTTGTATCTATAGTCGACTACAGGACAAATTAGTCGACTACACTGAGTTTAAATAGAATCTGTGAAGTCAGAAAATTTCTCAGTAGTCGACTATAAAGTTCATTAGTTGACTATACTGTAATTAGATAGAAACTTAAAAAATGAATTTTGCATTCAGTAGTCGACTATAATGTCAATTAGTCGACTTTCCTATAAAATGATAAAAACTTATATTTCTGTCATAAGCTTAAGTAGTCGACTATTATCCAAATTAGTCGACTATACTGTAAATTAACAGAAACATATATTTAAGACATATACATGAGTAGTCGACTACTATTCTAATTAGTCGACTACTAACAGTAAAAAAAATGTGAATTAAATGTTTTGATACTCAATAATTAACTATAACTCTAATTATTATCATAGATGATTTCTATAGTTAACCAACACACTAAGCCTGTGTTAGTGTGTTCTAATATTTATGTGTGTGTGTGTGAGTGATCAAGGCTTGTACAATAATTCTAAGTAAAGAAAATATAAAATACATTATCTTATATGATCTTCATCTTCTTCACTTCATAATGCCTTGAACTCAACTTGCACTTGTTCATATTTTGATATTAAAATCTGCATATAAAAGTTAGTGCATTTGTATATAACACACATTGTATAAATTGTTATCATCAAAATAATATCATGGAGATATGATATTCAACATTCTCCCCCTTTTTGATGATAACAAATAATTTATGCATATTATAACCAAGTTTAAACATTATGAAATAAACATACTTACTCCCCCTGCATATATGCAAATTAGAGTTATGCAAATTAGAGTTTAACATTACATAAATTTAATATAGATAACCATTTCTCCCCCTTTTGTTATCAACAAAAAGAAATAAACATTTATGCTAAACATGATATTATTTCTTCAACATGAGCTAATACTTCAAACAAATCATCCAGATTATGAACATAATCCATAACTTCACCCATCCAAATAGGTAGGCAAAGACTTCCCATAAAGACCCAAAAGTTCCACAATGTTCATCACCATGATCTGTTTAAAATATATAGCACATATATTAACTATCATAGATCATAGTAATGTAAACACACAATCAACATACTAGACATTGTAGCAACATAACATATTACATATGTCTTAATAGCAACCCACAACTACATAGTTTTTTATACTTATACATAGATAACTAAAAATAACATAATTGTTTTGAAACTAAAACATCCAAATCTAATATGATGCAATCATAAACTTCTAAGGTGCTGGAGGAGGTTGATGTCCTTGAAAGTATGCGCTAAGCTTTGTATCCAAGTCTTCAAACTTCTTAATTAGCTCTTCTTGATTACTAATGATATAGGAATTCTCAGAATATAGAGCTCTCTAACCAGTTTCAAGTTCAAGAATACGTGCAGACAGTGTATTGTATTTCACATCTGAAAACATGAAGGTTGTGACGCCCCTGGGTTCACACAAGGCTGCAGTCTAAGGTGAAACCAAGAATGTCAAACCTACCATACACCACATCGTACAATAACATGTTTCACCATCACAATTCTATCACTCTAGTAGAGTCAATAACAGGTGTAGGTACAAAAATAAGTAAAAGATAATACAAGAGATAACTGATGAAATGATAGAGTTCAAATTTAATATTTCATCATCCAACAAACTGAAATACAAAGTCAATCTCTGAAATAAATAGTCTGGAAATCTCAACAAGTCTCAAATTCAAAATATCTGACAAAAAGGAAAATAAGGCACATAGCCTTTACAACCTCTAGAACATATCTCTCAATATCTAAATAAAAGTCTACAGTAGAGCTCCAAAAAGAAATAATAAATAAAACTACAATAGTAGGGCACACACTAATGTGCATCGCCATCAACCTACGACTCTCTGTGTACCTGGCTTGTTACCTGAAATGGGAGGGACAGCGAGCATCAAAGTGCTAGCAAGAAACATCACAACCAACCCTAAGGAAGAGGGCTCGTTGCATATAAAAAAATACAGTTAATACATAATAAGATACAAGTCATTGATTCTAACAAAAAAAGGATTTTAGTATTTAGAAATTTACAACACGAGCATAGGTACGTCGAGCGAAATAATCCAAACAAGGAAACCCTCATGTATATACCTTGTATCTCAAATTGTAAATCCCAAAATACCAAACCCAAAATCTAATACAGGAACAATAATACAAAAAAAGACAAACCCATCTCAGAACTTAAATACTGTACCATGTCATAACCTACATAAGTGTCATGTCCCAAACTCACGTAGAATGTCATACTCGGGGTTAAGACAGGTGTCCAACACTAAACTAAATATAGTGAATGTCCAACACATTGACTGCATAAAATAATTTGCCCAACACATGAACTAAATGATAAATGTCCAACACATGGACTGTATAATATAATTTGCCCAACACATAGACTAAATCATAAATGTCCAACACATGGACTGAATGAACTGAAGGCCAAACACATGGACTGCATAAATGAGTAAATATCGACGAGGTATATAGTGAATTATCTGTACACTAATTTCACACGTGTCTCGGTGTGCGGATCTAAACCTGTGACCTCAGGTCATCTCACATGTACAGATAATTCACTAACATTATAAAATAGTGTCAGATAATCGATGCGATCTCTCAAACATGTGAAAAGCTCAACAAAAATCAACAGTACACGGAACTGTGCGACGGTCGACCGCAGAGGTCACTCCGGTCGACCGCACACAGAGCACAAATCAACTGAGTTCAAAACTGAGCGGCGGTCGACCGCAGAGGTCACTCCGGTTGACCGCGAAAAGAGCAGAAACACTTCTGCTCAACAAAGCACCCAACGGTCGACCGCCGCGTCCACTGCGGTCGACTGCAAAGCAGACAGAAGCCCAGTTAGGGTTTTCTGTCAACTTCGAACCATATACAAACTTGATGATTTCTTTACTAATGTAAATCTAACATTTCTAATATATCATACGATAGAAAACAATGAAATTTAAACACGTAAACTACATCCCCAACACTCTAAACATATATGAAATATGTTAAAAATGTTTTGAAAACAGTAAATCGTGATTTAACTCTTGTTTAAGTAAATTTCAGATCTAGATCTTCACTAAAAAAAACATTAGTGAGCTTTTATAAACTGAAACGTTTGATTCTTGAAATCCACATTATAGAGAACCCATCTTTCTACAAAAATACCTTTTAGGCTCATCAAAACTCATGAAAATCATTATAAAAATTCGTATAAATAAGGGTGAGGGATTGGGCGAGATGTTACTCGCCTGAGGGGTTTGATGAACACCTAAAAACGAGTGAGAACGATCCTCCTTCACTACACACTGATGGATCTCGCGTCATCTCCTCCAAAATCCTCCAAGAATCGCCAAAGAAAGGGGTTTTAGGGTTTGAGAGAGAGAGAGAGAGAAAAGGGGGCTGAGGCTATTAGGGTTCAAAAGAGGGTTCTGAGAGCTTCAAAACGAGTATAAATATCTAGGGTAACAACTGGGTTCGGTATAAACAAAACCCGACCCGAAATAGAACTGACAGAACCAGGTTCGCCCAGCGGTCGACGGCAGCGACCACGGCGGTCGACTACGCAGGGTTCTGGGTCATGCTCTGACTGGGGTTTGGTATAAAGGCTATAACTTTCTCATCCGATCTCGGAATAATGTGATCTAAGATTCGTTAGAAAGTTATTAAAGAGACCTACAACTTTGGTGTTATACACATTTCCAGATTATAAATAAATCAGTATGCAAAACATAGAAACTCTCAACTGATCAAAATCAAAGAAAACAATTTTTGTAAAACCTTCTTGTGATTTGTATGAATATAAAAATAAAAATTTGTGTAAAAAAATCAAAATTCTTTTCAATTTGGGTTCCAAAAGAATTATCTTCTTTACATAAGAATTTTTATATTTTTGATTTTATTAAAAATATTTGTTTATAATCTAACTATTTAGGCAAATCAAACTCATCTTGGGTTTGGTTTCCTAAAGGCTAATTTAAAGTACCCAACATAGTATGAGTACCAAAATATAAATGTTTATTATTTTAGGTACCCAAGAAAGATAGGTGGATTTTGGATAGTGGTTGCTCCAAACATATGACTGGAAACATACAATTGTTGTCATCTTTTCAAAACAAGGATGGTGGTACCGTTACTTTTGGAGATAACAACAAAGAAAAAGTTATCGGTATTGGATCTGTCGGTAATCCAAACAAACCTATCATTGATAATGTTTTATTAGTTGATGGTCTTAAACATAATTTACTTAGTATTAGTCAACTTTGTGATAAAGGTTTTAAAATTGTTTTTAAAAAAGAATCATGTTTAATTTATGATATTGATTTAATAACTATTATTTTTAAAGGTCATAGAAAGAATAACATATATTTTTTATCTATGAAAAATATTTCAAATGAACATTGTCTTATTGCATCATCTAATGATTCTATTTTATGGCATAAACGTTTTGGACATGTTAACTTTAAACATATGTCAAAGATTTCTAAAAATGATTTAGTAAATGGTTTACCTAAGATGTCTTTTAAAAATAATTTTTGTGATGCATGTCAACAAGGAAAAATGCACAAATCTTCTTTTAAATCTAAAAATGTAATATCTACAAATAGACCATTAGAATTAATTCACATAGATCTTTTTGGTCCATCTAGAGTAGCATCTTTAAATGGAAGTAGATATGCATTTGTTCTTGTTGATGATTATTCTAGATTCACATGGGTAATTTTTCTTAAACATAAAAATGATGCTTTTAATGAATTTTCTATATTTTGCAAGAGAATTCAAAATCAAAAATCTACTTCTATTATCTCTATACGTAGTGATCATAGAGGTAAATTTGAAAATAAATTATTTACAAATTATTGTGACAAACATGGTATATCATATACTTTTTCTTTTCCTCGTGCTGCTCCACAAAATAGAGTTGTAGAAAAAAAAATAGAACTTTACAAGAATGTGCTAGAACCATGTTATGTGATAGTAATTTACCAAAATATTTTTGGACAGAAGCTGTATCAACAGCTTGTTATGTATTAAATAGAGTTTTATTAAAACCTATTTTAAAGAAAACCTCTTATGAATTATTTTATAACAAAATTTCTAAAGTATCTTACTTTAAAGTTTTTGGTTGTAAATGTTTTATCTTAACACAAAGGATAACTTAGATAAATTTGATTCTAAATCTGATGAAGGAATTTTTGTTGGATATTCTAATCATAGTAAAGTATATAGAATATATAACAAAAGAACACTAGTTATTGAAGAATCTTTGCATGTTTCTTTTGATGAAATTTTTTCAAATCACCTATTATATTAAATAATGATGATGATATAATTGATACTAGTCATGATACTCCATGATAGATATTACAAAAGATGATAATTTACAAAATGATTTACCTAAAGATTTTGTAGAAGTTAAAAATCGTCCACATGATTTAGTTATTAGAAATATTTCTGACAAAGTAACTACTAGATCTCATTTTAATTTGATTGCTCATAATGCTTTTATTTCAACTATTGAACCTAAAAACATTAAAGAAGCACTTCTTGATGATTCATGGATAATTGCTTTGCAAGATGAACTTAATCAATTTACTAGAAATAATGTTTGGGATCTTATACCTAGACCTCAAAATAAATCCATTATTGGAACAAAATGGATTTTTAGAAATAAACTAGATGAATTTGGTCAAGTTGTTAGAAACAAAGCTAGATTAGTTGCTCAAGGTTATAATCAAGAAGAAGGAATTGATTATGATGAAACTTATGCACCTGTTACACGATTAGAATCAATTAGAATTTTACTTGCATTTGCATGTTTTATGAATTTTAAATTATTTCAAATGGATGTTAAAAGTACTTTTCTAAATTGTTTTATAAAAGAAGAAGTTTTTGTAGAGCAACCTCCAGGTTTTGAACATGAAAGTTTTCCAAATCATGTTCTTAAACTTAAGAAAGCGTTATATGGTCTTAAACAAGCACCTCGTGCTTGGTATGATAGATTAAAGAAATTTCTTTTAACTTCAGGTTTTGAAATTGGAAAAGTTGATTCAACATTATTTATTAAGAAAATAAATAAAGATATTTTACTAATTCAAATATATATAGATGATATTATTTTTGGTTCTACTAACAAAAATCTTTGTCAAGAATTTGCTAAGACTATGCAGGATGAATTTGAAATGAGTCACATGGGTGAACTAAATTTCTTCCTTGGACTACAAATTAAACAATTTTGAATCGTCCGACGTCGATATAGTTTATACTCGTACGTTTGCTGGAGTATACACAGTTTAAGCTCTTAAAGTATTGGAGCATGGTGGTCCCAAATGTCGGAGCTACATGACCAACTATGAAAGCTGATTCATCTGCATGTATGGATCTTATCCTGAAGTTGTTGGATACTTAAGTCACGAGACCAACTAATGAAGCTGATGCGTCAATGACTCGTATTTATAGAATTTTTGGTAAATTCTCAGCCATCAACGGGTTTGATTAGCCTTTACCGACTATTGTTTGAGTCGGGCTAGCATGCAGATTGTTTAGATCCGTTCTGCACATAACGTTATGCTAAAAGGGTTAACTCTTTTAGTGCTATAATATTGAATACGTAGACTTCATCTTTCTTGCGGGAATAGACTACCCGGCAACGTGTGTTAGACATAAACTTAGAATTTTTGGCAAATCCTCAGTCATTAACGGATTTGATGTGCCTTTACCGACTACCGTTTGAGTCGGGCTAGCAAGCGGATTGTTTAAATCCATTCCGCATGTAACGTTGTGTGAAGGGAGTTAACTCTCTTAGTGCTACGATATTGAATACGTAGACTTAATCTTTATCACGAGAATAGACTACCCGGCAACGCGTGTTAGGCGCTGACTCATCCTTACTTAGGATTCAGGATAAAAGTCCCCAGACTAGGATTGTGGTGTCTTCTTCAATCAGTAAAAGACTAAATTGGCAACGCGTGTTAGGTGTTGGCTCATCCTTGCGTAAGCTTCAGGATAAAATTCCCTGTCCATGTGAAGAACGAATTTTGACGTTATTAATAACAACCTGCCACAATATCGAATATGTGGGCTTTTGTTCTTTTTACAGCAAAAGACTAACCGACAACGCATGTTAGGCGCTGACTTATCCCTTCTTAGGCTTCGAGATAAAATTCCTCGTACTTGTGAGGCACGGATTATGGTATTATTAATAATAACTTGCCACAATATCGAATATGTAGGCTTTTGTCTTTTTAGATCAAAGACTAACTGGCAATGCGTGTTAGGCGCTAACTTATCCCTACTTAGGCTTCGGGATAAAATTCCCCATACGTGTGAGGCACGAATTATGGTGTTATTAATAACAAGCTGCCACAATGTCGAATATGTGGGCTTTCGTTCTTTTTACGGCAAAAGACTAACCGACAACGCATGTTAGGCGCTGACTTAACTCTACTTAGGCTTCGGGATAAAATTCCCCTGACTAGAATTCTGGTATCTTCTTCAATTGGTGAAAGACTAAACCGGCAACGCGTGTTAGGTGTTGACTTATCCCTACTTAGGATTCGGGATAAAATTCCCCGTGCGTGTGAAGCACGGATTATGGTGTTATTAATAACAACCTGTCATAATATCGAATATATGGACTTTTGTCCTCTTTTAGGGTCAAGGACTAACCGACAGTGCGTGTTAGGCGTTGACTTATCCCTACTTAGGCTTCAGGATAAAATTCCCCGTACGTGTAAGGTACGGATTATGGAGTTGAAGGATGTTGTCGAAAAATAGAAGAGAAAGAATTTTATATTCTATCTCCCAAAACCGAAGAGGAAGAATTTTATATTCTATCTCCAGTTGCTAAGGAAACTCAAAGTAGGATCTCCACCCTAAGAATCCAGAAAAGTGAAACTAGGAATGGGATCTCCACTCCAAGAATTAAAAAGATTCAAGCAACCCTAACTTTTTATAGGATTGGTTGCTTAATCCAAGAAAAGAATTCCTCATTTATTGAGGTGAAATTCCGATTTCGGCTCTAACTTTTATAGGTTTGGTAGAATAGGAAAAGGTGGAAGTCTTTTGTTTATCGAAAGAGGCATTCCGGTCTTGGTCCTAACTATCTACAGGTTTGACCAAGTAAGGTTAGAGGCAATCCTAACTTTTATAGATTTGATTGCTTAAATTTGGAAGTGGACATCTCGTTCATGGAAGGAACCGAGAGGGGATTATGGCTTTAGCCCTAACTTTTATAGGTTTGACCAAGAAAGCAGTGGGAGTGGGAGGTTTGAGACGATCTTACCTTTTATAGGTTTGATCGCTCAATTTGAAAGTGGACCTCTTGTTCATGGAAGGAATCGAAAGGGGACTTTGGTTGTGACCCTAACTATATGACGATTTGACCAAGTGAACAATGAGAGTGGGAGTACAAATTACAGTTGGAGTGTTGATTCGTACAAATCACTCAAAGGGGGTTCCTAGTGTTAAGTGACAAATACTTAATATGGAGGGGTTTGATAATTGTCAATAAACAGAAGATTAAAATCCTGAGTACTATGTTTGGACTCTAACAATGGGAGTGTTGAGTGCACAGATATAGTGAGAGTTTAAGTGGATTCAACTGAAAGTAATTTTGATGGTCCCCTCGTCAATTGGTCTAATCGGTAGTGGATTTTATTGTGGAAGACTATGAGTCGTCAAACACCAATGAGAGTTTTATGAGGGAAAAATTATTCAACGAAGTGATCGAATCTCTTCTCAGCAAAAGAGCGTTCAGAAATCACAGTGGAAGTTTAGTGTTTATCACTTTGTTCATAATGATCGCGTTATCCCTAAGAATATTACATTTAACATTTTTTTGGGAACTCCCCTTTACATGAATCATCCACCCCAGCTTTCTTAACAAAACCGGGTTTATCATTGTATTTAGTTGAATGACCGGGTTATCCTTAAGAATACCAGGCATGGCACTCTCCAGGAACTTCCCGTAAAAGAAAGGAAACAGTTTAGACTGATACAGGTGTATCTTCTCTTCGGGAGCTTAGCGATCCTCATTGGAGCTTGAGGATAGATGATTCTCATAATAGCATGAGAATAGAGGTGTCAAATAGTACTGTGGAATGCAGGAGGAAGCGTGGAACGAGACGACAAGTAGCAAATTCAAAGAATCCAGTTTTCAGCTCGTGAGTCGACTTATACATGTACATGAATCGACTCATCAGGTTGAGTCGACCCATGACTGTCATGAGTCGACTCATGAAACCCAGCCCTGTTAGCAAAAGTCTCTGACCAGTCGACTCATCAGTTATGAGTCGACTCATATGAGGTTATGAATCGACTCATCTCAGTCATGAGTCGACTCATCGATAGTTTCCTAGTTCGTTTGGGTTTCTGTTTGCACGAATTCCTGTTAGGGTTTGGTCTGGTTTTTTACCAAATTACCATCCACGTTTGTACACCTATATAAAGGATTGTTTAGGGTTTCTAAACATCATCTGAAATCTAGAGAGAATCAGATAGATTCAAAAAGAGATTTTGATCATTATATTAGGGTTTAGAGAGGATTAAGAGGCTGTTCTCGATTCTAGTAAGATTGTGAGGGAGAGATTTGTAATAATTGAATTCTTTATAATCTAGAGAATGTATTTTCCTTCGCCATACTAAATTGTTCTTGTGTTTTAGTTGTCTTCTTCTCAACCCACCTTTTGGTAATTCTGCGACCAAAGGGTGCTCACACGGCGGCTCGTATCAAGTTGGTATCAGAGCAATCAGATCTGGTGAAGGGGTATCCTGTGTATGGTCCATACTCGATCCCAATACAAGAAGCTTGGCGAGATCCTTATTTTATTGGAAGGAGTTCAGGTTTTAAGGAGGAAGAAGATGACTGAAGGAGATGATTCAACGAGGATTGATGCATTGAAGAAGCAGATCGAGACGATAGGTTCGACTCTCACACAACTCGTCAGTCTTATCCATGGAGGTGGAAAACAAGGTGAATCTTCTTCGAAGAAAATTATTGAGTCCGATGTGGAGAGAGTAGATTCAGATTCTAACGAGGAGGAGGAGACCGTTAAGGCTGCATTGCATCAAGGGAGTAAGAATTCTTATTAGAACCCGAAGATTGACTTCAAGGTAGAGATTCCTGTTTATGATGGGAGTGTTAACGTCGAGAGGCTTGATGACTGGATCGAGCGGATGGAGACGTATTTTACTCTTTATGGCTATTCGTCAAAAGAGAAGATTTTGAAGCTTTCAGGGTACACGTTGACGTGGTGGAAATCCTACTGCAAGCAGGAAAAGAAGGCGGGGTCGTGGAATAAGTTCAAGGAGTTACTAAGAAAGCAGTTCTACCCGGTGGGATTCCTTGAAGAGCGTTAGTACAAGTAGTACGGCTTGCACCAAAGAGTCAATCAAACCGTTCAAGAATACACCACGGAGTTCCAGCAGCAGGCGATGGTCCTCAACATTAAGACAGAGGAATATTCTGTATTTATGAAGTACATGGCGGGATTGAGCGATTACATCCGGAAGGAGATGAAGTTATTCACGGTCGAGACTATTACAGAGGCGAGCGTGAAGGCGATTGCCATCGAAGGCAATCAGAAGAAGAGCAATGAGGCAAAAGAAGATGCAAAACAAACGGGTGGTGAGTCTAGTGGTTCCAAGCACAAGGAGGAGAAGAAGGGTGATCTAGAAAAAGTAGGGCTCATTTGTAGCCACTGCGAGAAGACAGGGCACGAAGCTGATCGACGCTGGGAGAAGTATCCACATCTCAAGCCAAGAGGGTTAAAGAAGAAGGATGAGAAAAATGCATACATGATAGCACAGGGTCCGAATAAAGTTCCTAGGATGACAGAGCCTAATAACAGTCTCAACCTTATGACGGGGAAGTAGGCCACGAAAAAGGACGAAGACCCGAAGGAGCAACTCTTTGTTCTTAAGTTGCAAGTGAATACCAGTTTGGTTGATGTCATTGTTGATTTGGATAGCGAGAAGAATTTGATATCCGAGGCATTGGTTTAGAAGCTGGGTCTGAAGACGGTCAAGCATCTGAAGCCCTATCCATTATGGTGGATTCAGAAGGAGGAGAAACTAAGTATAGTTGATCAATGCACTATCAGATTTATGCTCCACGAGTCATATATTGATGAGGTCACGTGCAGCGTTATTCCATTGGATGTTTGTCAGATTATACTGGGCAACCCGTACTTATGGGATAGATATGTGATCTACGAGAGGCGGGCTCAGAAGTATACCTTCACCAAAGGTGGTGAAAAGTTCATATTTCGTTCGGCATTTCTTCCGAGGGAGACAAGCTTAGGGACGGTGATGCGAACGAAGAGACCAATGAATGCAAGTAAGAAGTTTGTCTCGCTGTGCATTAAACTTCCAGAAAAGTCATCGATAAAGGATTGCAACTTAGGGCGAAAGGTGAATACGACGAGACGCGGGACGAATGAGTTGTTTCTGATCAGACGTCGAGACCGGATTCCTAGCAAGGCCAGGTGGTGCAGAAAAGATGGAGGAGCTCGAGAGTTTTCTCAGCAAAAGTTCTAACTTAAACGGGACTTCAAGTTCCCAAAAGAGGGGACCCATGATACGGATGTATCTTCTCTTCGGGAGCTTAGCGATCCTTATTGGAGCTTGAGGATAGATGATTCTCATAATAGCATGAGAATAGAGGTGTAAAATAGTACAGTGGAACGTAGGAGGAAGCGTGGAACGAGACGACAAGCAGTAGATTCGAAGAATCCAGTTTTTAGCTCGTGAGTCGATTCATACATGTACATGAGTCGACTCATCAGGTTGAGTCGACCCATGACTGTCATGAGTCGACTCACGAAACCCAGCCCTGTTAGTAAAAGTCTCTGACCAGTCGACTCATCAGTTATGAGTCGACTCATATGAGGGCATGAGTCGACCCATGACTGTCATGAGTCGACTCACGAAACCCAACCCTATTAGCAAAAGTCTCTGACCAGTCAACTCATCAGTTATGAGTCGACTCATATGAGGTCATGAGTCGACTCATCGACAGTTTTCTGGTTTGTTTGGGTTTCTGTTTGCACGAATTCCAGTTAGGGTTTGGTCTGGTTTTTTACAAAATTATCATCCATGTTTGTACACCTATATAAAGGATTGTTTAGGGTTTCTAAATATCATCTAAAATCTAGAGAGAATCAGATAGATTTAAAGAGAGATTCTAATCATTGTATTAGGGTTTAGAGAGGATTGTGAGGTTGTTCTTGATTCTAGTGAGATTGTGAGAGAGAGATTTGTAATAATTGAATTCTTCATAATCTAGAGAATGTATTTTCCTTCGCCATACTGAATTATTCTTGTGTTTTAGTTGTCTTCTTCTTAACCCACCTTTTGGTAATTCTGCGATCAAAGGGTGCTCGCACGGTGACTCATATCATAAACTCATATACCGGTTAGAGTTTTAAGAAGCAGTTTATACTCGTATACTCTTCGGAGTGTGAAGGAGCAGTTTATACTCTTATACTTTTCGGAGTGTGAAGGAGCAGTTTATACTCTTATACTTTTCGGAGTGTTCATTCCACTTAATTGAGCATTATGATACCGTCTTCAACCAATATTTGGATGCTATTTTTGAGAGTAAAGCAATCCTTGGTGGGATGAAAGATCCTCTGGTGATACGCACAGTACTTTGGATCCGAGATATTATCAGCTTCCTCCTAATTTTTGATAGGTAGCAGCTTGATCTTGTTGTTTCCAAGGAGGGATTCAAAAATAGCTGGAACATCTTCATTCTTGAATGAGTACTCTTTTTGGAGTCTCGGACCCGAAGTCTTCTGCTGTCTTCGGGGTTGCTGTTGTGACGTCTGATTAACATCAACAGCAGCTGTAGGGGCCTTCCCTTTATCACGAGAGACAAAGCTTGAGTTTGGAGAGTTAGCCACTGGTTGGCTTCTCTCGGTTTTCTTCCTTCTGAGGAAGCGTTCGGCCTGCTCTCCGCACGTCTTCAACTCTTTCCATGTGTTAGATGGTGCGACTCTCATAACTTCCAATATCTCAATAGATAGATTGTTATGACATGTTTGGAGGGTTAAGTCCTCCATGATCAGATCTCGGCAGTTCATCGCCCTATTTTGGAAATGTTTGATGAAGTCGTCGACTGTCTCTTCGTCTTCATGTTTCTCCTCAAAGAGTATCCTGGTGGATATCTCGGCATCGTCATTAAAGAAATCACTGAGGAATAAGCTCTCCATACCGTCCCAGTTGTTGATACTTCCAGACTTGAGACGGTGGTACCAATCGAAGGCAAGCCCGCGAAGGGTGCCGACGAATAACCAAACCATCAAGGCCTCATTGTCAGAGATCATGCCCAAGTGGGACTTAAAGTAGATTAGATGTTTAGTGGCCGAGCCCTTCCCGTTGAACGGCGTGAAGTTGATCAGGTTGAACTTCACCAGATACGGGATCGAATCCCACTCTCTCAGGTAAGGACACGGAATGCCAATTTTCTTTACCTCTCGAGCAGACATTAGAGCGTTAATTTTGCTCTCGAGGTCTTTTATTTTCTCGTCCTCGTTTGTATCATATTTTGAACGATTTCCAAGAGGAACAATATGGTCACCCCCAGCATTATTCTTTAGTAGGACCACCCCCAGCGTTGTTATTTGTAGGGGGTGCATTTGAAACACGCCCAGTATTTTTGGGGGATGCGTTAGCCATGATGAATTAATCCACTTCTGGATCGCTAGCAACTGCGGCGTTCTGGATGCGGTGGCTACATTCACCAAGTTGATTGGACAGAGCCTGCATCTGTCAGTCATGCTCTTCCTTCATCTGTATCATGGCTATTTCTAATTCGAGCTTGAAGTTCTCTTTTTTGCTTAGCCAAAGCATCCTCGATGATCTTGGTCATTTGTTCCACGTTGATCATGAACGCCTCACGAGATTATCCTATGCTGGACACCGTATTGTCAGAAGCGATGGCAGAATTCGCATCTGATGCTTCATCATCTGAGGATAATCCGCTATTCATCCTCTGATAATTCCTATGCCTAGTAGTTCCTGTGCGTAACCGAGTTATATGTTGGGATACTTCTGAAAAATGATGAGAACTAAAACTTCGCGTTGACTTCCCTTTATCAGCCATATTGATAGTGACCTCTAGGAGTTCGTCGTCTTGCGTAGCTGATCTTTTTCTACAGAAAGGCCTTAGCTTAGTTTTCGGCATTTTATAGGAAAGCTTTTGGAATACCGAGACCCTCTGTGGAGCGGTCTTAGGCCAGTTACACGATTTTAATACTGCCCAGATAATTTTGGTACACGAACAGTGAGGGTCCGCTTTTCGGGTACCTCTCTTTCGAGATTTATTCGTACCCCCAGCCCGTTAGTACTACTCATCAATGTTGCAGTCAGAGTAACCTATCAGCTGTTTACATGAATTCTCAGGTATAACGTGTTCGTCTGCTTGACGCATTTTCTTTTGAGTAAACAACGCATTGTTGGCGTCTGTAGGAGTCACTCGTTTGGAATCACATTTTTTTAAGGGTGAAACCTTAACGGGCTCCTGGCTTTCTGTAAGCACCCCCAAGCGGGCGGTTACAGGAATCAACTTGTTAGAAGGTCGCGTACGACCCTCAGTCTGGATGTTTGCTCGGGGTTCCTTTAACGGTCCTAAACGTTCCTTAACAGGCGCCTTGCCTCGATCTTCGGGTAGAGAACCGAGGTAATCCTTCAATAGAATTCTAACTCTGGGGAAGTCCATACCGCCGTAGGGTTCTACCGGATGCGTGGGAGCGGAAGGAGCAGGATCTGAAGTTGACGAAGGCTGGGGAGCAACGTCGCCTGCTTTTGCCTTAGGCGTTGATTTAGCCTTTGGCATCCAAGTTTGTTTGGATCTCGGCGATCTCTTAACCGCCTCTTCCTTATGTCTTTCTTGTGCTTTTCGCACCAGGATCTAGGCATGCGCAAGAAGTGCGCGACGCTTCTGAATGCGCTCCTCAAGAGTGGAACGGTTCCGTTTGACACAAACCTATTCATTAGTAGGTGGTTGGGAGGAGGTTCCCGAAGATTGCTGCTGGAACACTTAGCACCTTCTAAGTTTTAGATCTGCATCATAGCAGATCTCGTCAACAGGCTTCAAAGCCTTCGCAAATTGGCACGCGAGATGTTGACGGCGCCTTTGACGAGCCCTCTTCGTTAGCACTGGTGCACTTTCAATGGTCAACTCTTTGATTTTCGAAGATTTTTCACAAATGTTGGATCTGGTTTCTTTAGAGGCCGGAGAGGGGTCTTCCACTACATTCGGGTTCAAATCATCAGCCCTGGTCTTCGGATCTGAAGGCATGTTCTTTGTGGTAGTGGTTTTCCTATGTTTGTAAGAAGAAGATCTGGAGGAGGAGGAGGAAATATATTCCTCGAATTTTCGCTGGTCGAATTCGTATTCGACCTCTTCAAACACCAGGATCTTGATCGTCGGCTGCGACACGACAGCTTCGGCAACGAAGCTGTTGGCTCCCACTGTGGTTGCCAGCTTGTTTACGGTGAAAGTTGATATCTTCATTGCTAAATCCATTACACGTTTATTGATTACAGATTCAAAGTAAAATTTTTCTTTTTATAAGACTTTCTTATACAATGAAAATAAAAAAAATATAACTCTCTTTAAATAAACGCAACGGGTGTTTATCGCCCGCTGCTTGCATGAGATCTTGGCCTGTGACGGGGACGTTGATATCCGTAGACCACCAGATGGTTAGGTCAGATCCGGAGCTTCGTTGATTCGTGAAGGAATCAAGAAACCGAAACAGTTATCTCGGCAACGGCGAGATAACTACTCTTCTCGAAATCACCGCAACGGGGCGATATCAAGGAAGGAACCGTGAAGTGTAGATCTAACGAGCTCCTCTTGTTTATGCTAACGAACTCAATCCGATCTCTCCTTCTCCTCCTCTCTGAAATTCGTGGCTCTTCAGTCCTTAATTTGGCAAGGCTTCGCCGACGCTCGAGAATTCTAGATCTGAAAAAATGAAGGCCTTGGGGCTGTATTTATAGGCTTCAAGAGCCCTGTGTTTGGATAAGAATGGTTGATTCCCTCTTATCTTCAGTTGAAACTACTTAACCACATTATCAGCTCAGTTGGAGCAAATCCAGGCGGTTAACGATCAAAAAAACCGCTGAAACAACCAAAATCAGCATTTTTGTGTTGCAAACACTTGAGAGTGTCACGGCTTGGCTAAGACACTCAAGAGTGTCTCGGCTAAGCTAAGACACCACGGGGTGTCTTGGTTTGGCTTTTTCTGGTTTTGGCGCGTCGAGTTTGTTTCCACCGTAAATTCGTCGTCCGGACTCGGAATTACATGGTTCAAGATACGTTAGAATGCTGACAAGGAGATCTATAGGCTCCCATGATTGGATCATATGTGGAGAAAATAGGACACGAGGGGTGCTCCTTCTTTCGTAAACGACGCGGGGCTCCCGATCAGCCCTTGTTCCCGTTATTCTGAAGTTATGTTGCTTCGTATGGCCCGTCGACTCACTTCGTGCATTTGTCATTGTCAAATGAGATTCTGTGACTCGAATAGCGATGTTCATCATCTCTCTCTGTCTTGAGCTGCGTGTGGGGACTTATAGGCAATTTTTGACGCCTACATTGCCGAGATAATTGCTTCGGTTTCTTGATTCCTTCGCGAATCAACGAAGCTCCGAATCTAATCTGATTGTTTGGTGATCCATTGATATCAATATCCCCATCACAGGCAAAGATTCCACACAAACAGAAGATTGATAAATAATCTCTGTGTTTGTTTTGACGAGAATTGTATTTTTATTGTGTAAGAGTCTTATAAAAAGACTATCTTTTTGTATTTTCATTGTAACGACTAAAGTTATAATGATTACCTCGATGAAAAAATTAACTTTCTCCTCAAACAAGCTGGCGACCATAGTGAGAGCCAACAGTCTTGTTGTCGAGGATGTCGTGCCGTAGCCAACGATCAAGATCCCTGTGGCTGAAGAGGTCGAATACGAGTTCGATCAACAGAAATTCAAGGAATACGTCTCCTCCTCCTCCTCCAGATCTGCCTCTCCTCATAAACACAGAAAAGTCTCCTCCTCCCAGAAGATCCGCTGGTCTTCAGATCTGAAGACTGAAGAAGGTGATCTTCCAGCTACCGTTGCTGCAGATATACCTTGCAATGATCCGTCGGCGTCAAATAAGACCAGATCTGCAGATCTAAACTCCTCCGTGATCAAGGAGTCGACTGCTAAAGACGCGCCAACTCTATCAAAGAGAGCACGTCAAAGGAAACGCCAACACCTCACGCACCAATTCGCCAAGGCTTTGGATCAGGTGGATGGATTCTGTTACCAAGCGGATCTAGAGTTCATAAAGCGCCAAGTGGCTAAGTCATCTCCACAGCAAGCTTTGTGAACCTCCTCCCAACCACCTACTAACGGATGAATTCATGTCAAATAGAACCATTCCACTCTTGAGGAGCGCATTCAAAAGTGTCATGCACTTTTTGCGCATGCCCAGATCCTTATGCGAAAAGCACAAGAGATGCAAAAGGAGGAGGCGGTTAAGAGATCACCGAGATCCAAACAAATTTGGATGCCAAAGGCCAAATCAACGCCTAAGGTAAAAGCAAGCAACGTTGCTCCCCAGCCTACGTTAACTTCGGATCCCGTTCCTTTTACCACCACACCTTCGGTGAAACCTTACGGCGACGTGGACCTCTCCAAATTTAGAATTCCGTTAAAGGGTTGCCTGGGTCCTTTACACGAAGATCAAGGCAAAGCACCTATTAAGGAACGCTTAGGACCATTGAAGGAACCCCGAGCAACCATCCAGACCGGGGGTCGTACGTGACATCCTAACAAGTTGATTATCGTAATTACCCATGTGGAGATGCTTGCACAAAACCAGAAGCCTGTTAAAATTTCATCCTCACACGGGTGTGATTCCAAACATATGACTCTTGCTAAAGTCAATAAAGTGCTACCTATTCAGAAGAAGACACGTCGAACAGACGATAGCGTTCCATCTAAGGAATCAAAACAACAGCCGATAGGTTGCTCTGACCGTAACGTCGATGAGTTGTACTATCGGGCTGGGGGTACGAATAAATCTCAAAAAAAAAAGTACTCGGGAGATGGATTGTCAGTGTCCGTGTGCCAGACTTATCAAGGCAGTATTATCAGCGTGTAGCTACCCTAAGACCGCTCCACAGAGGGTCTCAGTGTTCCAAAGGCTTTAGTCTGAAGTGTCGAAACCCAAATCAAGGTGTTTTCATAAAATAAGATCAGTTGTTCGAGATGATGAATTCCTAGAAGTTACCATTAACATGATCAATAAGGAAAAGTCTCCGATGGTTTCAAGCGGGTCTAGCCCTAATTTTTCTCCAGGAAGAAGAGTCAATTCGGGGATAGCTCAATTAATATCTCGGCTCCAGCTAGAAGCTATAAGACCAAAACAATCCGAGGTCATCAATAACATGGCTGATAAGGGAAAGTCGATTCGACCTTCTAATTATAATCCCTTCATATCGCATCGTCTGACCCGTTTGCGATTGGGAACCACTAGACGTAGGGATTATCAAAGGATGAATAGAGGATTATCCTCATATGACGAAGCGTCAGACGCTTGCTCCGCAATTGCTTCAAATGCTACTGTATCCAGCCCAGGACAATCCCGTGAAGCGCTCACCATCACTCCTGACCAAATAACTCAGATGATCGAAAATGCTCTCTAAGCAGAAAGAAGAGTTTAAGGTTGAAATAGAACTGAACATACAACAGATGAGGGAGTTACATGACCTACAACTTCAAACTTTATCAAGACAGATTGGCGAATCTAGTCATCGCAATGTTGTGTTGACCCTATAGTTTTGATGATGATTTGTCTAACAATTTATCGCTAATATGTTTTCTAGTCTTTGTTGTCTTTGGCTTTTTCCGTACAAGTAATTCAACACACGATAATCAAGAGTTAAAGATTCAAGTTCATGTGTGTGCATTCAGCTAGGTATAAGTTTAATTTGCTTACATATATCGTATGTTTATATATAAGCTCATTATATGTACAATTAACGCATTTTTGACGTTTTCTATCAAATAAATGATTTTTCATCACACTTTGTTACAATAGTTTTTATTTTATGTTTACAGCTCATTCATACTTTATTATATATATAATGTATGCATGATATATATATAGACGTATTTACAAGTCATATCTCAATTTTCATATTCATGAAAAATAGGTTTTATGAACACTTATCAAAAACAGTGAGTTTTTACAAACAAAAATTGTATTTCCAAAAATTCCTTTTCAAACATATTTATTTTATCATTTAGAAACTATTCCCAAAGTCTTACTATTTTTAGAATTGATTTGATATTTTTAACGCAATTTCAAAATCAGCCCAAAACCTGTCATCTGGCATATATCAGTTTGCGGTCGACCGCCAGCGGTTAATTTTCATAGTCTACATTTTATGGCTCGCGATCGACCGTGACGATCGACCATGAATCCATCCAGAGACCTTCGCGGTCGACCGTGACGATCGACCATGAATCCATCCAGAGACCTTCGCGGTCGACCGTCGCGGTCAACCGCTAGCTTTCAAAACCTATTCTCTGCCTTTTTTGTGCCTCGCGGTTGACCGCGAGATTTCCACGGTCGACCGCTGATCTCATCATTGCCTTTTAACGGCTATTTTCTGCAACGGCTATCTGAGGCTATTTTGGTCATTTCAAGTTGGTTTTGGCTAAATTTTTTGAGTGGGTATAAATACCCCATTGCTATTCCCTATTAAACAACCAAGTTTTTTTTTACAGTCTGGTTTTAACAAAATCTTAAGTGTGTTTAAAGAGTTGTTTAAGCTGATTCTGATCATCTGTTTTAAAAGAAGTCTGCTACAACAAGAAGAGGCCTTTCATTTCAACTGAGGATTCTATCATCATCATCCTCTACTGTTCTTCTTGTTTATTGAGAAGTTTTTCTAACTCATCTTTACATATAGCTTTCTATTTCATTTTCATATCTTAGCTATATTTATTGAGTTATACATTTTCATTCACTATTATCACACACACTATTTTAAGCTTAATATTCCATACTATATATTGTGGGTTGTGGTGTGTAATTTAGTGAGTGTGAGCTTCATTTGTGTTCTCATTTGTTGTTGAAAATAAACCATTGTATTTAACCTTTATTTGTGAGTATCACTTGTAATACACTTGTACACCAATAGAAGTGTGAGGCGAGAGACGGGGTCGAATCCAATAGGAGTGGCATCGGTTGACGAAACTAGGGAGAGGTTGCATCCGAGCACTTAAGGAGGAGGACACGGGCTAGGTTCCTACACTTAGTGTGTAAAGTGTGATTGCATAATGTTTGTTATACGATAGTTTTCGGTAAGCTTGTAAACCGAGTGTGTAGAAGTTTCGGCTTCCAAACCAGATTGTGATAGTGGAGATCTCCTCGAGGTGAGGAGCAGGGACGTAGGTCGTGGTGACAGAACCTCGTAAACATATCGTTTGTTTTTGTTTTGCTTAGCGTACTTTCTAATTATGCTTATTCATTTCATTCTTACTCATATCTATCTTATATTATTCTTGTAAGAACAAATTGATCAACATAATTTTAATTGGCATTTAATCGGGATTAGATTAGTATAAGACCCTAATCACCCCCCTCTAGGGTCTAACAATTGGTATCAGAGCATGGTGCTCCTTGATTTAAGGTCTAACCACCTTTAGTTAAAGATACAAGTTATCGTATTTGTGCTAATCTAGTTTTGATCGCATTTTGCTTCTTGCATTAAATCATTATGGATATGTATGATGCATCTAGTCTAGGTTATGCTATTAATGTTGCTCCTCGTTTGGATATTTTTCCCTATGCTCAATGGCGTGTTAGATTCAAACTTTTTGTTCAATCTAGACAATTCGAGTTATGGGAAATTATTGAGGATGCCTATGTCGTTCCCATTTTGGAAAAATCCAAATGGAGTGAAAATGATAAAAGATTGTTTAATATGAACAAGCTTTTGTTAGAATATTTACTTAATGCTTTTCACTCTTCCTTTTCTAACAAATTTGCTAATTTTGATAGTTCTTACGCCTTATGGAAATTTATTGAAGCACATGAAGGAGACTTGGAGGCCATTCAACAAGCGTTGGAAAATCACGCTTTGAGTTCTAAAGAAACCTCATCTCCATGTACAATACCACTAGGTGATAACCCTAGTGAGGTATGCGATCTTGACAACGATAATATCGTTACTTTTGATGAACTTGCTCTTGAGTTTGAAAAATTACACAATTGCTATATTGATGTAAAGAGTAAGTATGTTGATATGAAATCCATTCATGAAACACTAGCCTCTAAGTTTAAATTCATTGCAAATGAAAATATAATTCTTAAAGAATGCAATGAAACTTTGAGATTAGAAAATGTTAGTTTGCTTCATGAAAAATGTGATGCCATGTTAGAAGTAGATAAGTTAAAATCTATGATAAATAATCATGTTTATCCTACTTCTAGTAGCAATGCTTGTATGCACAATGATGAGTTGAATCAAATAAGAAAACGTATATCTACCTTAGATTCAACACTAAACACTTGTATTGCCTCCCAAGAAGAGATCTAAGCTAGAGGCTAGTTCCTCATCTTCCATTGCCTCCCATTATGAGGATTTTCTACTGTTCAAACCCCTAATTAAAAAATATAGGGAGCTTTGTAAGTTGAAAATTCTATCTAGTAGATATATCAAATATGAGGAATTAGCTATCTACAATATTCATGAAATTCTATTTGCTGTTGGTTTGCATGATTTGCTTGATGTGGAACTTAAAGTTTCGTATTATCCTTTTCTTCTCTATCTATTTTATGCAAACTTATCTGTTTCATCTACTACTGATGGTGTCCAAACCATCATCACATCTACCAAAAATATTCAGATCTCTTTTTCTGTCGACGAACTTGCGAAAATCCTTAAGATCCCGTCAAGTGACGTCGAGCTCATGTCTATCGAACACACCGATCAGGCTATGAACGAATCTATATTTAAACCCGGTTGCACCTATCCTATGAACAAAAAATCACTCAATCCCACCGCTAAAATCATAGCTCGTATTGTTGCTCAAAATCTTATTCCAAAAACTGGTAGTTTTGATCACTTTGCCCCTGATAAGGTTAATGTTGTTTATGCCATATTTGCCAAAATAAAAGTGAATTGGGCAAATGTTTTTCTTAAGAACATGGCATGTAAGCATTACAAATTTCTTCCCTTTGGTTGCTTCATCACCCTCATTCTCTAACACTTCGGTGTTGCTCTGTCAAATGAATCCAAAGTTAACCCAAGTAAGGAGTACTTTGATAGAGTTTCTCTCTCTCGTATGCACATTTCAGACTCTTTATCTGATCCTACTAAGCCATCATCTTCCCGTTCTTGGTCTAGAGCTTCCACCTCCTCCACTTATGATATTTGTGCCCGATTGGATCATCTTGAGACTCAGGTCTCAACTATTCAGAAGGATGTTAGGACTATTCTATCTTATCAGCATCAGTCTCTTGGGATTCCGGATCCCTCTTCTAGTTCTGACTCTGGTTCTGAAGAGGGCTCTGATGAAGGATCTGCATCTGGCTCTGTTTCGGGATCTGGCTCCGGATCTGATGATGGTGGTGATTGACTTGATGATTATTGGATTTTATGCTTATGTTTATGTTTTGTTGAACTATAACTTAATACTTATGTTTTATTTTGAGTTGTAATAACTCAATGGTTTGTGTGGTAAACAATATGATTTTGTGGGACTCCTTCAGTTTTTAGTAATATCTTATCTTTTTATGTTTGTTAGTTCCCCTGAACAATATATGGTGAAAACAATGTTTATGCTTTGCTTTGTGAAAACAAATATTTATGTGGTTTTGTGACAACTTTGTTTCTAATGATGCTCTATGCTTAGTTGAGCTTTAAATTTCGAATGCTTATGGTTGTATATGGATGGATATGGTTGCTTAGCTCCTATATATGATCTTTATATGTCATTTATGCAAATTGACATGGGGAGCTTTGGCCATATAATTATTTATTATCTGTGCTTGAATGTAGGGGAGCGTTGCTCCTATTTATATTTTTTCCCTTTTTGATGTTGTCAAAGGGAGAGAAAATCTACATATGGTTTATTCATATTCATGTTGTATACATATGGTTTAGTCATGCTCATGTAGTTTATTCATATTCATGTTTGGTTTATATGTAGTTTATCAACATGTACTTCATATCATAATAAATTGTTTGCCATCATCAAAAAGGGGGACATTGTTGGCCCTATAGTTTTGATGATGATTTGTCAAACAATTTATCGCTAATATGTTATCTAGTCTTTGTTGTTTTTTGGTTTTTTCCTTACATATATGTAATTCAACACACGAAAATCATGAGTTAAAGATTCAAGTTCATGTGTGTGTATTCACCTAGGTATAAGTTTAGTTTGCTTACATATATCGTATGTTTATATATAAGCTCAATATATGTACACTTAACATAATTTTGACGTTTTCTATCATATAAATGATTTTTTATTAAAATTGTTACAATAGTTTTTATTTCATGTTTACAGCTAATTCATACTTTATTTTATATATATATAATGTATGCATGATATATATATATATATATATATATACGTATTTACAAGTCATATCTCAATTTTCAGATTCACAGAAAACAGGTTTTATGAACACTTTTCAAAAATAGTGAGTTTTCACAAACAAATATTGCATTTACGAAAATTCCTTTTCAAACATGTTTATTTTATCATTTAGAAACTTTTTCTAAAGTTTTACTATTTTTGGAATTGATTTGATATTTTTAACATAATTTTAAAATCAGCCCAAAACCTGTCATCTGGCATATATCAGTTTGCGGTCGACCGCCAGTGGTTAATTTTCATAGTCTGCATTTTTATGGCTCGCGGTCGATCGTGACGGTCGACCATGAATCCATCTAGAGACCTTCATGGTCGACCGTCGCGGTTGACCGCCAACTTTCAAAACCTATTCTCTACCTTTTTTGTGCCTCGTGGTCGATCGTGAGATTTCCACGGTCGACCGCCGATCTCATCATTGCCTTTTAACGGTTATTTTCTGTAACGGTTGTCTGAGGCTATTTTGGTTATTTTAAGTTGGTTTTAGCTGATATTTTGAGTAGGTATAAATACCCCATTGTTGTTCCCTTTCAAACAACCAAGTTTTGTTTTACAGTGAAGTTTTAACAAAATCTTAAGTGTGTTTAAAGAGCTGTTTAAGCTGATTCTGATTATCTGTTTTAAAAGAAGTCTGCTACAATAAGAAGAGGCCTTTCATTTCAACTGAGGATTCTATCCTCATCATCCTATACTGTTCTTCTTATTTATTGAGAAGTTTTTCTAACTCATCTTTACATATAGCTTTCTATTTCATTTTCATATCTTAGCTATATTTATTGAGTTATATATTTTCATTCACTGTTATCACACACACTATTTTAAGCTTAATATTCCATACTATATATTGTGGGTTATGGTGTGTGATTTAGTGAGTGTGAGCTTCATTTGCATTCTCATTTGTTGTTGAGAACAAACCATTGTATTTAACCTTTATTTGTGAGTATCACTTGTAATACACTTGTACACCGAGAGAAGTGTGAGGTGAGAGACGGGGTCGAATCCAATAGGAGTGGTGTCGGTTGACGAACCTAGGGAGAGGTTGCATCTGAGTACTTAAGGAGGAGGACACGGGCTAGGTTCCTATACTTAGTGTGTAAAGTGTGATTGCATAGTGTTTGTTGTGTGAGAGTTTTCGGTAAGCTTGTAAACCGAGTGTGTAGAAGTTCCGGCTTCCAAACCGGATTGTGATAGTGGAGATCTACTCAAGGTGAGGAGCGGGGACGTAGGTCGTGGTGACCAAACCTCGTAAATATATCGTTTGTTTGTGTTTTGCTTAGCATACTTTCTAATTGTGCTTATTCATATCATTCTTGCTCATATCTATCTTATATCATTCTTGCAAGAACAAATTGATCAACATAATTTTAATTAGCATTTAATACGGATTAGATTAGCATAAGACCCTGATCACCCCCCCCTCTAAGGTCTAACATGTTGCAGTAGAACAAGTAAATACAATAGATAGTGATCCAGAACCGGATGAGACTTTCAACATTGATATCCCTCCCGACAACAATAACGCTAGGGGTGGTCCAATCAAAGATAACAATGCTAGGGGTGGTCCTGTTGTTTCTCGTAGAATTCGTACGAATCATGATACAGATGAGGATGAAAAGATGAAGGATCTCGAGAGCAAAATCAACGCTCTGATGTCTGCTCGAGAGGTAAAGAAGACCGGCATTCCGTGTCCTTACCCGAGAGAGTGGGAGTCGATCCCATATCCGGCCAAATTCAACATGATCAACTTCATGCCGTTCGATGGGAAGGGTTCACCCACTCAATATTTGATCTATTTCAAGTCTAACTTAGGCATAATATCCGACGATGAAGCATTGATGGTTCGGTCATTCGTTGGCACCCTTCGCGGGCCTGTCTTCGATTGGTACCGTCGTCTCAATCCTGGAAGCATCAACAGTTAGGACAATATAGAGTGCTCATTCCTCAGTAACTTCTCTGATGACGACACCGAGGTATCCATCAGGACACTCTTCGATGAGAAGCAAAAAGATGGAGAAATAGTCGTCGACTTTGTTAAATGCTATCGGAACAAGGTGATAAATTGCCGAGATCCAATCACGGAGAAATTCATCCTACAAACTTGGCACAACAACCTCTCTTTGGATGTATTGGGAGTTATGGGATTAATCCCGTCCAAGACTTGGAAAGATTTAAAGATGTGCGGTTAACAAGCCGAATGTTTCCTCAGAAAGAAGAAGATCAAAAGAGGCCAACAGTCAATGCCTGCGGTTGCTAATGATAATAATCAACCTCAAAAGTAGCAAAGGGCTCCAGATCCGAGAATCCAAAAAGAGTACTCTTTCAAGGATGAGGAAGTACAGGGTATTTTCAAGTACCTCCTGAATAACTATGAGATTGAGCTACCACCTATTAAATATCAGGAGGGAGCTAAGAGTATTACGAACCCAAACTACTGTGCGTATCACAGGAGGGTTCTCCATCCTACTGAGAATTTTTTCGGTCTAAAGAACAAGATTCAAGTTCTAATCGACTCTGGTGCCATAAAGCTAGAATAAGCCAAATGACGGTGCACCACTCCGAAGAGTATACGAGTATAAACTGCTTCTCAATCCTCCAACCAGCATAAGAGGTTAAACTGCTCCCTGACACTCCAATAGGTATATATCTCTCTAAACTGTTTCCTTTCTTTCACGGGAAGTTCTTAGAGAGTGTCATGTCTGGTATTCTTAAGGATAACCCGGTCATGCAACTGAGTACAATGTTAGACCCAGTTTCACGAAGAAAGCTGGGGGTGGATAAATCATATAACGGGAAGTTCCCGAGAGAATTCTATATAGTGTATTCTTAGGGATAACCCGATCACTACAAGAAGGTGATGAATAAGAAACTCCCACTCAAACTCCCGCTACGTTTATGCACTCAACATTCTCATTGTTAGAGTCCGGACATAGTATTCAGAATTTTAATCTTCTGATAATTGACGATTATCAAACCCCTCTGTGTTAAGTATTTATCACTTAACACTAGGAACCCCCTCCGAGTGACTTGTACAAGTTAACACTCCCAATGTGATTGTACTCCCACTGTCTACTTGGTCAAACCTTTAAACAGTTAGGACCACAATCAAAATCCCCTCTCGATTCCTTCCATGAACGAGAGGTCCATGAATTGAACAATCAAACCTTTAAACAGTTAGGGTTGTCTCAAATTCCCATCTTGGTCAAACTTTTAAACAGTTAGAACTACAACCAAAATCCCCTCTCGATTCCTTCCATGAACGAGAGATCCACAAATTGAATGATCAAACCTTTTAACAGTTAGGGTCGTCTCAAATTCTCATCTTGGTCAAACCTTTAAAGAGTTAGGACCACAACCAAAATCCCCTCTCGATTCCTTCCATGAATGAGAGGTCCACAAATTGAATGATCAAACCTTTAAATAGTTAGGGTCATCTTAAATTCTCATCTTGGTCAAACCTTTAAATAGTTCCGACCACAACCAAAATCCCCTCTCGATTCCTTCCATGAATGTGAGGTCCACTTTCAATTTGAGCAATCAAATCTATAAAGGTTAGGGTTGCCTCCAACCTCACTTGGTCGAACCTGCTAATAGTTAGGACCAAAACCGGAATGCTCCTTTCGATAAAAGAAAGACTTCCACCTTTTCCTATTCGGCCAAACCTATAAAAGTTAGGGCCGAAATCGGAATTTCACCTTAATAAATGAGGAATTCTTTTCTTAGATTAAGCAACCAATCCTATAAAAGTTAGGGTTGCTTGAATCTTTCTGATTCTCGGAGTGGAGATCCCACTCCTAGTAGATTCTCGGAGTGGAGATCCCACTCCTAGTTTTACTTTTCCGGATTCTTAGGGTGGAGATCCCACTTTGAGTTTCCTTAGCAACTGGACATAGAATATAAAATTCTTCCTCTTTTATTTTTTGACACCATCCTTCAACTCCGTAACCCGTGCCTTATACGTGCGGGGAACTATATCTCGACTCTTAAATAGAGATAAGTCAACGCCTAACACGCGTTGTCAGTTTAGTCTTTCACCGAGTGAAAAAGATACCAGAATTTGAGTCTGGGAAATTTTATCCTGAAGCCTAAGAAGGGATAAGCCAGCGCCTAACACGCGTTGTCGGTTAGTCTTTTGTCGTAAAAAGAACAAAAGCCCACATATTCGATATTATGGTAGGTTGTTATTCATAACGCCAAAATCCGTGTTTCACACGCATGGGGAATTTTATCCCGAATCCTAAGTAGGAATAAGTCAACACCTAACACGCGTTGCCGGTTTAGTCTTTCACCGATTGAAGAAGACACCAGAATACAAGTAAGAGGACTTTTATCCTGAATCCTAAGAAGGGATAAGTCAACGTCTAACACGTGTTACCGGATAGTCTATTCCCATAAGAAAGACGAAGTCTACGTATTCAATATCGTAGCACTAAAAGAGTTAACTCTTATAGCATAACGTCACATGCGGAACGAATTTAAACAATCCATATGCTAGCTCGACTCAAACGGTAGTCAGTAAAGGCTCATCAAACCCGTTGATGGCTGAGGGTTTGCCAAAAATCCTATGCATGTGAGAGTCATTGACGCACCAGCTTTATTAGTTGGTCTCGTAACTTGAGCATCCAACAACTTCAGGATAAGATCCATACCTACAGATGAATCAGCTTTAATAGTTGGTCCTGCTTTAATAGTTGGTCCTACAATCTCAACACTTGAGACTACCACGTGTTGCAATGAAAAATCAACGTCGGGCGATTTAAAACCCTAGGTCAACGCTGTTCGCGGAAAAATTTGTGTCTTTCTTCATTGATATCATTGCCATCTTAGTTAACAACTTTGTGCGTTACAAAGATCCGGTCTTTTTATAAGAGCCGGTTACAATGAAAATCAAAAATACGAAAAAAAAAAAGATTACAATTTGTTTCCTTTTATGTCGAACGAATCGCGAGCTCCTGTTATGCGGTCACTCGCTTTGTGTGGGTTCTTTGCCTGCGCCGGGGTTATTTGCCGTGGACCACCGCGTGATCTCGATCCGGTCGGATCTACACGATATGACGGGTATTATTCCGCGAAGGAAATAATAGCCGGGTGGGGTACTAATTCACCAAGGAAATAGTAGCCCAAGTGTCGAAATCGACCAAGCGAATTCGAGACTCTTCTCGGGATCTAAGAACCAAGCTTAGATCCGGAGGAAAATCGTGTAGATCTCAGATCCGGTCCCTCTCGAACTCTTGCCTTATTTGGCGTGGATGATCGCCGAGCACCGGATCTCAAAGTCCAAGTCTTCAATCTTCGATGTTTGAATCTTGTTTAGATTTGAGTCTTCAATCCAGCAGGGCTTCGTCTCCTCCAAAATCCAACCTCTGAAATGAACCATGCCCTGGCCTATTTATAGGCACTCAGAACTGTGCGTTTGCACAGTTCTGGGCCTAGCCACCTGTGGGTGGTTCGGCTCTTGGCCGAGCCCCCTTAGGCGGGTTTTCCGGTTTCCGTCATTCGGTTTGTTGTTCAGGTTCCGTCGTTTTGTCCGTTGTTCGGATTTGATTCGGTTGTGTGGTTGATTTGTTCGGATTCGATTCGTTTTGATCCGATTCCAAATATGGCAGTAAACCCACTTCTGAGTTCGAGTCCAAAACCAATCTTGATTCGATCGTTATATCACCGAGTTCGCTCTTGTTTAGATGACTCGGTGATTTCCCGAAACGTTAGTTTGATTCCGCGTGCGAGTGGATGCATTCCACTGCTTGGGTGCGATTTGTTGGCTTCGTCGCCTCGTTAACCTGCTCCATTGCGTATGGCTTGGCTTCGGCGTTGGCGGGATAACGGTCGTGCTTGGATACGTCGCTCGATGGTCCGTTTGTTGAATTGGCGTCGTCGAGCTGTATTGTGGGACCTATAGGCAATTTTATACGCCTACAGATACCCCCTCCAAAGTATTTCAGTCTCGTTCTTTTATAGAAGAGTCTGGAATACTTTGGATGTGATTGTCCCAACCTTCAGTCGGTGTAGCGAGACTTTGGAATGGCTTCTGTCCTGGATTCCTTCGATTCCTTCAGGTCATTCAATGCTTTGTAGAACGCCTGTGAGGATTCCGGTGCTGCATTTATTGTCTGACCGTTGTTGGAATTTTGAACTTGAAACCGATTCTTGATTTCTTGACTTTTAGCTCGAGTTGGTTGCTTCAACATAGAACTGATCATCGATTGACGGCGTCGTCCGGCGTTTGAGCTTCATTGCGACGCGTTGTCCGGCGTCCAGGCTTCATTGTGATACGCTATTCGACGTTTGCCACAGTTTATACTCGTATGTCTGCTGGAGTATACACAGTTTAAGCTCTTAAGTTATTGGAGCGTGGCGGATACTCGAGTCACGAGACCAACCCATAGAATTGATACGTCAATGACTCGTACTTATAGAATTTTTGGCAAATTCTCAGCCATCAACGGATTTGATGAGCCTTTACCGACTACCGTTTGAGTCGGGCTAGCATGCGGATTGTTTAAGTCCGTTCGCATGTAACGTTGCGCTCAGAGATTGAATTCTCTGAGACTTTGTGCTATGATGTCGAATACATAGACTT
>BQKN01063619.1:249350-276079 GCA_022839385.1 Asparagus kiusianus
TCTTAGATCCCGAGATTAGAGCGAGCGTTTCCTTGGTGAAACGATCCCTCTCGGCTACTATCTCCTTGGTGGGATAGTACCCGTTATACCACGTAGATCTGTTCAGATCGAGATTGCGCGGTGGTCCACGGTACTCAACCCCGGCACAGGCGAAGAACCCCACAAAGCGAGGGACCGTAAAACAGGAAACTCGTGATTTGTTCAAGGAAAGTTGTAATCTTTATTTCTTTATTTTGATTTTGTTGTAAGCCGGATCTTATAAAAAGACCGGATCTCTTTGTAAACGCATAAAGTTGTTGTCAAAGTTGTAACAGAATCATCAATGAAGAATAACGCAATTTCCCGCACGAACAGCGGGCAGGAAGTTCGTTTTATTGTTCATTCGGCCGTATGAAGAGCAGCTGAGGAGGATGTGCTTGTCCACCTTGAGCAAGCTTCAGGAGGGAGATCTTGAAAGGTTAAAGGCCAAGTATACGGACTTATTTTCGGAGATCACGGGACTACCACCACGTTGAGGTGTAGAGCACGAGATTATGTTGACAGGGGAGAGTTCTTTACCTAACATAGGCCTATACCGCACATCAGTATTGGAGTCCGAGGAGATCAAGAAGCAAGTTCAGGAGCTCTTGGAGACGGGAGTGATTGTGCCGAGTTGCTCACCTTGTGGGTCACCGGTGTTGTTGGTGCCCAAAAAGGATGGAGGCTGGCGCATGTGCGTAGATTACCGAGCACTCAACAAGATTACCATCAAGAATCGCTACCCCTTACCGCGGATCGATGATCTTATGGACCAGTTGGAGGGAGCGAGGTTTTTCACAAAGCTGGATTTGAAGTCTGGTTACCGTCAGGTGAGGATTCGGGAGGAAGACACTTGGAAGACTGCGTTCAAGACCAAGCAAGGCCTGTTCGAGTGGTTGGTGATGCCGTTTGGATTGTGCAATGCTCCGGCTACCTTTATGAGACTTATGAATGATTTGTTGCGACCCTTTATAGAGGATTTTGTGATAGTTTACCTTGATGATATCTTGGTGTACAGCAGGACCTGGGAGGAGCATCTTGTTCATGTTGAGAAGGTATATGAAGTGTTGCAGGACGGACAGCTGAAGCTCAACGGGAAAAAGTGCGAATTCGGGAAGGACGAGTTGGTGTATCTCGGCTTTCATCGTAGGGAAGGGCCAGCGGAGGATAGATCCAGGCAAGGTGGAGGTGATCACAAAGTGGCCGACGCCGAAGACAGTGACTAAGGTGAGGAGCTTCATGGGGGCTTGCCAGTATTTGCGCAAGTTTATTCGACATTTTTCGACTTATGCGGCACCGTTACATGGCCTCACAAAGGCTAAAGTTCAGTTTGAGTGGGGAAGGACACATGAGGAGGCTTTTTAGTTACTAAAGAGAAAGATCTCGGAGGCACCGGTGTTGGCGTTGCCGAATTTGCAGCGGACTTTTGAGGTGGAGACCGACGCGTCTAATTATGCGATGGGCGCGGTGTTGATTCAGGATGGGAAACCGGTGGAATACCATTCTGAGAAGTTTTCGGGTGCTGTTGCGAACTACCCAACCTACGACAAGGAGTTCTATGCACTATATCAAGCAATTAAGCATTGGAGAGTGTACTTGTTAGGAAAAGAGGTGGCCGTGCATTCGGATCATAAGCCGTTGGAGTTCTTACATGCCCAGACGAGGCTACAGCAGGCACGGCACATGAAGTGGATGTCATATTTGATGGCTTTTAACATTGTTATTAGGTACAAGAAGGGGGCGACGAACAAGTTGGCTGATATGTTATCTCGCCCACCGATAAGGTCTTTGTTGGTGGCGACGCGTATTCAGCCCTTAGTTCCTTTTGAGTATGTTCAGTTGTATGCATCCAGTAAGGACTTCGGTAGTGTGTTTGAGCATGTTGAAGACTTGTGGTTTGATAGGGAGGAGCTACTGAAAGAAGATTGCATATTGGAACGAAAGACGACCACGACGAGGCGGGGGACGAAGGAGTCGTTTCTCATTGGACGTCAAGGTCAGGTCCCTAGCAAAGCCAAGTGGTTCAACAGAGAAGGAGGGGCTCGCGAGTTCCCTCAGCTGAAGTTCTAACTTGAATGGGACTTCAAGTTCCTAAAGGGGGGACCCATGATACGGGTGTATCTTCTTCTCTTCGGGAGCTTAGCGATCCTCATGGGAACTTGAGGATAGATGATTCTCATGGTATCTTGAGAATAGAGCAGAGGAGTCGTGGACGAGGCCATTGGAGGCGACAAGGTCGAAGGATTCATCAAACTGCAGGAATTACAGTTGGACTCTGTCCGGTCGACCGGCGTGGTCACGGCGGTCGACCGCTTCGTGCACAGACCCAGACTATGTCTCGGGATTTTAAGCGGTCGACCGATGATGGCGCTGCGGTCGACCGGAAGACCCTGTAATCGATTTTCCAGAATTCGATGTTCTGACCGGTCGACCGCCTTGGGCACTGCGGTCGACCGCGTAGCGGATCCGGGCCTGGGTCTGTTTCCTGCTCCAGTTGGGATTTCTGTTTAGTATAAATAGAAACATGACTTTTCTAGGGTTAGGAATTCAGTTTGTAATCAGAAAAGAGATCTGAGAGGTTGTTCTTGGATCTAGAGAGATTGTGAGAGTGAGATTTTGTAAATCCAATTGATTCTCATAATCTAGAGAAGGTATTTTCCTTCGCCCTAATTAAACTCTTGAGTTCTTCAGTTGTTTTCTTCTCTATCCACTCTTGATAATTCCGCGATCAAGAGTGCTCGCACAGCAACTCGTATCAACAAGTAACCAAGATACTTGAAGAGGCCCTGGCTAAGCAGAAAGAGGCCTTCAAAATCGAGATGGAAACGGCCATGCTACGGATAAGGGAAGAGCACGACCAACAAATTCGTGCTCTATCTAATCAGCTCGGTGAATCCAGCCGTCGTAACCATGCTAACCAAGCGGGTAGCGATTCAGATGTGGATGAACCTCTCAACGCCGAGAACCCTCCGGTTAACCAAAACGCTGGGGGTGGTAATACAGGGGGTGGTCCCGTCATCCCACCTTCAATTTGTCCAAGCTCCAGCACGAGCGGGGATGAGAAAATGAAAGATCTCGAGAGCAAAATTAATGCATTAATGTCTGCTCGAGAGGTAAAGAAGACCGGCATTCCGTGTCCTTACCCGAAAGAGTGGGACTCGATTCCATATCCGGCGAAGTTCAACCTGATCAACTTCACACCGTTTGATGGGAGAGGCTCGCCCACTCAACATTTGATCTACTTCAAGTCCCACTTGGGCGTGATATCCGGCAATGAGCCCTTGATGGTTCGGTCATTCGTCGGCACTCTTCGCGGAGCTGCCTTCGATTGGTACCGCCGTCTTAAATTCGGAAGCATCAACAGTTGGGAGGACTTGGAGAGCATGTTCCTCACTCATTTCTTTGATGACGACGACGAGATATCCATCAGGACACTCTTCGATGAGAAACAAAAGAACAGAGAGTCGGTGGATACCTTCATCAAACGCTTCCGCAACAAGGCGATGAACTGCAAGGATCCCATCACGGAGGAGTTCATCTTGCAGACTTGTCATAACAACTTATCCATTAACATCTTGGATGTGATGGGAATAGAGCCGTCCGACACTTGGAAGGACTTGAAGGCCCGAGGAGAGCAAGCTGAGCGATTCCTCAAAAGGAAGAAGGCCGAGAGGAGCCAACCGATGGCTAATTCTCCAAACTTGAACTTCGCCTCTCGTGATGGGGGTGAAGTACCTGTAGCGGCTGCTAATCAAACGTCGCAACAGCAAACCCGGAGGCAACAAAAGACTTCGGATCAGAGGCCTCAAAAAGAGTATTCCTTCAAGGACGAAGATGTCCCAGCCATCTTCAAATCCCTCCTTGACAACAACAAGATCAAGCTCCCACCAATTGTGAATCAAGAGGAAGCTGACGATATTGCGGATCCGAAGTACTGCGCATACCACAGGAGGATCCATCACCCAACCAAGGCGTGCTTTACACTCAAGGATAGCATCCAGACCTTGGTGGAAGCCGGCGTTATAACGCTGGGGTAAGCCAGTCAAGAGCGGCAAAACTCCAGTGGGTGCACGAGTATAAACTGTATCCCCAAACTCCGACCGGTATAAGAGTATAAACTGCTCCCAGACTCCGAAGAGTATACGAGTATAAACTGCTTCTCAATCCTCCGACCGGTATAAGAGGTTAAACTGCTCCCTTATACTCCAATAGGTTTATGAGTCTAAACTATTTCCTCCCTTCCACGGGAAGTTCCTAGAAGAATGCCATGCATGGTATTCTTAAGGATAACCCGATCATGCATCTAATTCAATGATACACCCAGTTTTAAAAGAAAAGCTGGGGGTGGATAATTCATCATTTACCACAACCAAAGTCCCCTCTCGATTCCTTCAATGAACGAGAGGTCCACAAATCAAGTAACCAAACCTATAAAAGTTAGGGTTGCTTGAATCTCTTCCGATTCTTGGAGTGGAGATCCCACTCCTATTTTCATCTTCCGGATTCTGGGGGTGGAGATCCCACCCCGAGTTTCCTTTCCAATTGAAGATAGAATATAAAATTCTTCCTCTTCAAATGCTGGGAGATAGAATATAAAATTCTTCCTCTCCCGTTGTCCCCCTGTCTTTGCTTTCAGAAAAGACAGGGATGAAGTCAACGCTTAACACGCGTTGCCGGGTAGTCTTTCCCGTGAGAAAGATGAAGTCTATGTATTCAAAAGCATAGCACCATTTTCCCCTGTCTTTGCTTTTAGAAAAGACAGAGATGAAGTCAACGTTTAACACACGTTGCCGGGTAGTCTATTCCCGTGAGAAAGACGAAGTCTACGTATTCAATATCGTAGCACTAAAAGAGTTAACTCTTTTAGCATGACGTCACATGCGGAACGGATTTACACAATCCGCATGCTAGCCCGACCCAAACGGTAATCGGTAAAGGCACGTCAAACCCGTTGAAGGCTGGGGGTTTGCCAAAAATCCCAAAGTCAGCGCCTAACACGCGTTGCCGGTTAGTCCTTAACCGTTAAAAAGGACACACGTCCACATATTCCACATTGTGGCAGGTTGTTATTAATAACACCATAATCCCTGCTTCATACGCACGGGGAATTTTATCCCGAATCCTAAGTAGGGATGAGTCAGCGCCTAACACGCGTTGCCGGTTAGTCCTTAACCGTTAAAAAGGACACACGTCCACATATTCCACATTGTGGCAGGTTGTTATTAATAACACCATAATCCCTGCTTCACACGCACGGGGAATTTTATCCCGAATCCTAAGTAGGGATGAGTCAGCGCCTAACACGCGTTGCCGGTTAGTCCTTGACCGTTAAAAAGGACAAGCCCACATATTCCACATTGTGGTAGAATCCGTGCTTCACACGTACGGGGAATTTGATCCCGAAGCCTAAGTAGGGATAAATCAACGCCTAACACGCGTTGCCGGGTAGTCTATTCCCGTGAGAAAGACGAAGTCTACGTATTCAATATCGTAGCACTAAAAGAGTTAACTCTTTTAGCACGACGTCACATGCGGAACGGATTTAAACAATCCGCATGCTAGCCCGACTCAAACGGTAGTCGGTAAAGGCTCATCAAATCCGTTGATGGCTGAGAATTTGCCAAAAATTCTATAAACGCGAGTCATTGACGTACCAGCTCCATTAGTTGGTCTCGTGACTCGAGCATCCAACAACTTCAGAATGGGATCCACATATACAAATGAATCAGCTTTAACGGTTGGTCCTGCAACCCCTCCACAAATTTCGGGTTATAAGTTTTTAGGGACTGTTTTGCAAATAAACCCCTCAAACGATTCTTTAACCCTTTTGCATAAAACACCCCCACAATCCTTCATCAAATGAGCACAAATCAAAACCCCCCACAAAATTTCAGCCGAATTTTTCACAAAACCCCCCAAAGATTTTGGCCATAAACCTCTCTCTTGAAAATTTAAGTGTGAAAAGGGGTAATTCAAATGGAGGGGACCACAAGCAAAAAACCTCTTTCTCTTGAGAATTCAAGTGTGAAAAGGGGTAATTCAAATGGAGGGGACCACAAGCAAAAAACCTCTTTCTCTTGAGAATTCAAGTGTGAAAGGGGGTAATTCAAATGGAGGGGACCATAAGCAAAAGGACAAATGAAGAAAAGGGGGGGACCATGGAAAAAGCAAGACACCCCCTAAGGGTGTCTCGGCAAAACCGAGACACCCCAAGGGTGTCTCGGCCTTGCCGAGGCACCCAGGGGTGTTTTGCCCGGGTTTTGACTCCCCGCGCGACGTTTCGACTCCCCGAATTGTTTTCTGATCCCCCGATTGTTTTTGTGAACACCGATTCCACGCCGATTGCCGATTGTTGGTGGATTTCGCAAGTTGACTTTTGGCGATTTCAAAACCCTAAGGTGGACGCCGGTCAACGCGTAACCTTAGGTGAACGCCGGACAGCGCGTTGCGTCAAAAGTCAACCCATGCGGTTCAAAACCCTAAGGTGGACGCCGGTCAACGCGTAACCTTAGGTCAACGCCGGACAGCGCATTGCGTCAAAAGTCAACCCATGCGGTTCAAAACCCTAAGGTAGACGCCGGTCAACGCGTAACCTTAGGTCAACGCCGGACAGCGCGTTGCGTCAAAAGTCAACCCAAGCGGTTTCAAAACCCTAAGGTAGACGTCGGACAACGCGTAACCTTAGGTCAATGCCAGACAGCGCGTTGCGTCAAAAGTCAACACGTGGCGACGAAAGTCAACACGTGACGACAAAAGTCAACCCAAGCGGTTTCAAAACCCTAAGGTAGACGCCGGACAACGCGTAACCTTAGGTCAACGCCGGACAGCGCGTTGCAACAAAAAGTCAACACACAGTGAGCCAAAACCCCAAGTCAACACGATGTGACAGGGATAGTAAATTCAAAAGTCAACTCAATGACACGAGCCAAACTCAACCCACCAGCTGTAAACTCGAGACTCCGACGACGGCCAGGCGATAAACGCAGCGCCGGAACAACTTTGATTATTCGACAAAGCACCGGATAAACCGAAGATCGAAGGAGCCGAGAGTTGAAGCGAACCACAGGTCCCTTAGGCCGACTGAAGGCTGGACCAATCATTTCCAAAGTATTCCGGTCTCTTCTATAAAGGAAACGAGTCCGAAACACTTTGGAGGGGGTATCTGTAGGCATCAAAAATTGCCGATAGGTCCCCGCACACAGCTCAGTGTCAACGAGCAACGATTGAACGTCACTACCAGGTTCACAAGAGTTCAAATGACGTTGGTAAGCGCCTGAAGTGAACCGACGGACTACGTGAGCCAACAAATCTCAGAACAACGGGGATACGGACTGACTGAAAACCCCGTGATCATTACAAACGGACCAACGCCCTTCAACTCCTGTTGGTCCCACTGATAATCCAACCGATGGGGTCTACAGAGCTTGCCATCTGAATTCCAACGCATCCAAAATCGGTCGAATCCGAGTTCGGACGAAAAGTCAACAAAGAGTCAACGGCGGGATAACGACGGGACAACGGCAGGACCTCGGACTGAACCGGGGCACCCTGGGACACCTCGGCAGGCTTGAAACACCCGAGGGGTGTCTTGGCTTTGCCAAGACACCCCAGGGGTATCTCGGCCAGGCCGAGACACCCCAAGGGGTGTCTCGGCTATGGCCAGCCGAGACACCCCCTTAGGGGTGTCCTCACATGGCCGTGGTCCCCCCTCTTGTTTGTAGGCAGCCCACATGGTCCCCCCTCTTGTTTGTAGGCAGCCCACATGGTCCCCCCTCTCTTGTTGAGTGTCCACATGGCCTCTTCCACATGGTCCCCCCCTTTAGGGTGTCTTGGCCTCCTTCTACGGCGAAACGATTTTTGGAGGCTGCCTCTACGGCGAAATGCTTTTTGGAGGGTGCCTCTACGGCGAAATGCTTTTTGGAGGCTGCCTCTACGGCGAAATGCTTTTTGGAGGATGATTCTACGGCGAAATGCTTTTTGGAGGTTGATTCTACGGCGAAACGCTTTATGGACAGCCCCCTAGGCCTCTTTGGTGGCCTATAAATAGACCCCTTGGGTCTCCATTCTCTTGGCCTTGGTTTTGGGAGAGAAATTTCTGATCTTGAGCATTAGCCTTTGAGATCTGAAATTTCGGAGAGGAGCGGCGAAGCCCTGCTGGAGCGAGGAGTCAGAGTATTCAAGAGAGCGGCGAAGCCCTGCCGGATCAAGGATTCTCCTTCACCCCCTTCTCTTTTCCCTTAGTGTTGCCCTATAGCGGTGATACTAAGAAGAGCGAATATCTCGATCATCCGAGATAGGAGCTGTTGGTTTCCATATCCCCTCGAGGATAGACGAAACTCTGCCGGATTCTTCCGGAAAAGATCTTGATTGACCGGCGGTCCACGGATATCGACATCCCCGTCACAGGCCAAAGACCCACGCAAGCAAGCACCGATAAACGGGACTTGCGTTTATTTTCGAGAGGGTTGTAAACTTAATTTCTTTGTTATTTGATTCATTGTAACGACTGAAGTTTTAATGAAATCAGTAATGAAGGCAACTTTCGACGAAAACACTTTTGACGAAGGTTTCGACTAACTCCCCGTCCTTTTGTTTCTCGTCGAGTAACGTTCCGATGGATATCTCAATGTCGTCGTCGAAGAAATTGGTGAGGAACATGGTCTCCATATCGTCCCAGCTCCTCACGCTACCTGGCTTGAGGCGGCGGTACCAATCGAAGGCGGCTCCACGAAGAGTGCCAACGAATGACCGCACCATCAGAGGCTCATTGCCGGAGATAACACCCAGGTGCGATTTGAAATAAATCAAATGCTGAGTGGGGGATCCTTTCCCATCGAACGGCGTGAAGTTGATTAGACTGAACTTCGCCGGATAGGGGATTGAATCCCACTCCCTTGGGTATGGACAAGGAATGCCCGTTTTCTTCACCTCTTGAGCGGACATCAAGGTATTGATTTTGCTCTCGAGGCTTTTGATCTTCAAGTTTTCATCTGTATCTTCGTTGGCATCCTCATTACCACCCCCTGCGTTGATGGGAGGGTCATCGGCATTGCGAGTTTCATCCGTATCCGTATGTTCAACTTCTTGAACAACCTGATTACGGTGGCTTGGTTCGCCTTGCTGGTTCCTCAGTGCCTGGATTTGCTGCTCATGCATTTCCTTCATGGTCTGCATGGCCATCTGCATCTCGAGCCTGAAGGTCTCCTGTTGTTTGGCCATGGCTTCTTCGAGCATCTTGGCCACTTGTTCCGCGCTTATCATGAATGACTCGCGGGGTTCTCCTTCGCTGGATACAGTCTTGTCGGATGCGACCGCAGAGCAAGCATCCGATTCTTCATCTTCTAAAGGTGAGCTTATCCGAACCCTCCCATACGTTCTTCGTGAGGTGGCTCCGGACCGCAAACAGGTTAAACGCCGAGATGCATTCAGAATCGACTCGAGATCATCCCGTGCCAATGTCCCCTTGTTGGTCATATTAGCAGTGACCCTCAGGCATTCTCCGTCTTCAACCAGCGCTCTCCTTTGTCGGAAACGTCTAGGTCTTGACTTTGGCATCTCAGTGCTGAGCCTTTCGAACACCGAGACTCTTTCGGGGACCGTCTTAGTGCAATTACACTGAGACAATACTGTCCGAATGAGTTTGGAACAGGGGCACTGAGTCTCTATCCTCTGAGGATTCCTTTTTCTGGATTTGTTCGTACCCCCAGCATATTGATTCGTTCGGGACTTTTTCATAGGGCCCAAGCGTTCATGAACTTTGCTGTGCTCGTCGGGAATTGGACCGAGGCGCTCCAAGACTGACCTCCTTCTCCGGGATGGTTCGGGAGGTTGAACTTGTTTTGAAGGCTGCATTGATTGTCCCTTGGCCTGAGTTGCAGTTTCAGACTTCGGCTTCCATATTTGGCGGGTTGGTGGCGGCTTCTTGGCCATCTCCTTCTGCAACCTTCTACGGGCTTCTTGGACTTGAGCCCGTGCTTGCGCTGAGAGTGCGCGGCGCTTCCGAATGCGTTCCTCCAGGGTTGAACGGTTCTGTTTGACGCGGATCCATTCGTTCGTTGGCGGCTTGGAGGAGTTGCCATTCGTCTGTTGTTGAGGCTGTTTGCCTCTTCTGTTCTTCAGATCCGTGTTGTAACGGATTCCGTCTACAGATTCCATTGCCTTTGCGATTTGTTTCGCAAGGCGCTGACGTTGCCTTTGACGGGCTCTCTTTGAGAGAGTCGCTACGCCATCAGCAACGGAAGATTTGGCCAGAGCGGATCTGACCTGGTTGGAAGGAGAGATCTCACCCGATGCAGCTTCGGCATCAAACGGGGCGAGATCTTCGTTGGCAGCTTCAACTTCTTCGTACCAACGAAGTTTCCTCTTGGAGGAGAGCTTTGGAGACTTGGACTTGCGGGAGGAGGTGGATCCGGACGAGGACGACAGGTACGCCTCGAACTTCTGTTGGTCGAACTCGTATTCGACCTCCTCCACGACCGGGATCGGGATCCGCGGCTGCGACGCAACGATCTCGTTGGCGAGATCGGTGGCTCCCACTGTGGTCACCAGATTGTTCGCGGGAAAATTTGTGTCTTTCTTCATTGATATCATTGCCATCTTAGTTAACAACTTTGTGCGTTACAAAGATCTGGTCTTTTTATAAGAGCCGGTTACAATGAAAATCAAAAATACGAAAAAAAGAAAGATTACAATTTGTTTCCTTTTATGTCGAACGAATCGCGAGCTCCTGTTATGCGGTCACTCGCTTTGTGTGGGTTCTTTGCCTGTGCCGGGGTTATTTGCCGTGGACCACCGCGTGATCTCGATCCGGTCGGATCTACACGATATGACGGGTATTATTCCGCGAAGGAAATAATAGCCGGGTGGGGTACTAATTCGCCAAGGAAATAGTAGCCCAAGTGTCGAAATCGACCAAGCGAATTCGAGACTCTTCTCGGGATCTAAGAACCAAGCTTAGATCCGGAGGAAAATCGTGTAGATCTCAGATCCGGTCCCTCTCGAACTCTTGCCTTATTTGGCGTGGATGATCGCCGAGCACCGGATCTCAAAGTCCAAGTCTTCAATCTTCGATATTTGAATCTTGTTTAGATTTGAGTCTTCAATCCAGCAGGGCTTCGCCTCCTCCAAAATCCAACCTCTGAAATGAACCATGCTCTGGCCTATTTATAGGCACTCAGAACTGTGCGTTTGCACAGTTCTGGGCCTAGCCACCTGTGGGTGGCTCGGCTCTTGGCCGAGCCCCCTTAGGCGGGTTTTCCGGTTTCCGTCGTTCGGTTTGTTGTTTGGGTTCCGTCGTTTTGTCCGTTGTTCGGATTTGATTCGGTTGTGTGGTTGATTTGTTCGGATTCGATTCGTTTTGATCCGATTCCAAATATGGCAGTAAACCCACTTCTGAGTTCGAGTCCGAAACCAATCTTGATTCGATCGTTATATCACCGAGTTCGCTCTTGTTTAGATGACTCGGTGATTTCCCGAAACGTTGGTTTGATTCCGCGTGCGAGTGGATGCATTCCACTGCTTGGGTGCGATTTGTTGGCTTCGTCGCCTCGTTAACCTGCTCCGTTGCGTATGGCTTGGCTTCGGCGTTGGCGGGATAACGGTCGTGCTTGGATACGTCGCTCGATGGTCCGTTTGTTGAATTGGCGTCGTCGAGCTGTATTGTGGGACCTATATGCAATTTTATACGCCTACAAACGCCAGTCAACACGTAACCCTAGGTCAACGCCAATCAATGCGCTGCAATGAAAAGTCAACATCAGGCGGTCCGAAACCCTAGATCAACGTCGGTCAACGCGTAATCCTAGGTCAATGCTAGTCAACGCGTAACCCTTGGTCAATGCCAGTCAACGTGTTACGATGAAAGTCAAAGCAAGTCAATATATTATGATGGAGATGGTCAGTTCAAAGTCAACTTGACGATACGAGCCAAAATCAATTTATCAATTTTGATTTAAGATTTCGACGACGGCCAGACGATAAACGCAGCACCGGAAGAACTTCAGCTATTCGTAAGAATATCGAATAAATTTAAAATTAAAGGAGTTAAGAATCAATGCTAACTACAGGTCCATTTACACCGACTAAAGTTTAGACCGATCATATCCAGAGTATTTCAGGCTCATCTATAAAAGAAACGAGAATGAAACACTTTGGAAGGGGTATCTGTAGGAATTAAAAATTGCCTATAGATCCCCGCTCATGGCTCGAGACGGAGAGAAAACATTGAAAGTCGCTATTCGAGTCACAGAAGCTCATTTAACGATGATGAACGCATGAAGTGAGTCGACGGACCAAGCGAAGCAACGGAATTTTGGAATAATTAAAACACGAATGAATCGGGAGCTACACGTCGTTTACGAAAGACGAAGCACCCCTCGTGTCTTATTTACTCTACACATGATTCAGTTATGAGAGCTTTGAGAGCTTGTAAATCTCCTCGTCGTCTTTCGGATGCATTCTGGATCACGTGATTCCGAGTTCAGATGGTGAAAATACAGCGAAAACAGACGAAGCGCGCGAGACCAAGCCCTAAGCCAAACTGAGACATCAATTGGTGTCTCAGCCAAACCGAGACACCCATGAGTGTCTCGGCTTGGCTGAGACACTCACAAGTGTCTCGGCTAAGCCGAGACACCCGCGAGTGTCTGCAACCCGAAAAAACTGATTTTTGACTGTTTTGGCGTTTTTTTCGACCGTTAACTGCCTGGATTTTCCCTAACTGATAAAATATCATCCATGAATGTGGTTAAGTGGTTACAACTGAGGATAAGAGGGAATCGCCTGTTCTTATCTGGAAACAGGGATCTCGAAGCTTATAAATACAGCCCCAAGGCCTTTATTTTTTGAGATCTGGAATTCTCGAGCGTTGGCGAAGCCCTACCTAATTGAGGACTAAAGAGCCACGGATTTCAGAGAGAAGAAGGAGACTTTAGCGAATTCTTCGACATAAAGAAGGAAAGTTCGTCAGATCTGCAGCCCGGTTCTTTTCCTTGAGATTGCCCTGTTGCGGTGATCTCGAGAAGAGTGGTTATCTCGCTATTACCGAGATAATTGCTTCGGTTTCTTGATTCCTTCACGAATCAACGAAGCTCTGGATCTGATCTGATCGTTTGGTGGTCCACGGATATCAACGTTCCCGCCACAGACAAAGATCTCACGCAAGCAACGGGCGATAAACACCCGTTGCGTTTGTTTGAAAGAGATTGTAATTTCAATTTCATTGTGTAAAGGTCTTATAAAAAGACCGATCTTTTTTTGAACTTGTTGTAACTACTAAAGTTGTAATAAGTTATACAATGAAGAAAACAATTTCCCACCCAAACACGTGTATCTCATGGAACTACTCCTACATCATCAAAATGATCATAAACTCTCATTAGACATGCTAAAATAGGCTAATTAGTCTATTTGGGCCACTAATTACATTATTAGAGAGTTAATTATGTAAATGCACAATTTTAGACATTTAAAAACTCAAATCAGACATTTGGGAACAAAGTCAGATGTCTGGAACGTAAAACTAAATATCTTTAAATTAAAAACTAAAAATACTATTTCTATCATTCAAATTCAAGTGTCTGCCTACTCAATTCATATGTCTGAAACAATATTTAGACGTCTTGTGTCGGAGCATCAAATGTTTGATCTTTAATCAGATGTCTGATGTCACCACCAAACAATTCTGATCGTTGATTTTGCTGTTGTTCTCTATCCAATTCGCCTCGTTCTTTTTCGTTTCACCTTGAAACTTCTTGTGACAATTGTCAACAATATAGGGAACATATATGCATATGTTTTACATGTTTCTACCATGTTTCTAAGATCAAATATAGGGAACATATATGCATATGTTTTACATGTTTCTACCATCAAATATTGAAACACGAATGAATTTTCTATAGTATTCATAAATCCAAATGCAAAGATATTAAGATAGAACAAGATAATTCCCCAAAACAAAGAGCAAGATGAGAAGAACCCTCGCCTAAGATGAAGATCAAGTTTTTTTGTTTTTCTCTTGAGATTCTCATCTCTGGTCTTCTTCTCCTATAGAACCCCTATCCTCAAAAAGAATATGTTCTAAGAAAAGAACAAAAACCCTAACTTTTGTGTTTATATAGGCTATGGCCTATTTGAATATTAACCCACTAACTTATTTCTTTTACTCTTATTATCGTAAGGGTTATATATGCAAATCTCCTTTACAATTAAATCCAATTTAGGACTAGTTAATGATTAATCCATGAATATTATTCTAATAAAGTTATACTTTAGGAATTTTATCTTATTGAGTAGAAATAAATATTTATTTTGCATAAAACCCCTCAATTAAATATATTATTTAATCAAAAAATTCGAGGCCTTACACTATCTAACGATGTTATCTTTTCTCAATGTATCTTATCCACAAACCCGTAGGTAACAAGTTTACACCACTTACACCATCTCATCTTAGCTAAAAGCTTACCACGTTGATTGAGAGAAACATCCAATATTTAAACTCTTAATTCCTAGAATTGCATGCGTAATCTAAGATATACAGGTATAACTCATTCACAGTTGAACCATTATAACAAGAGTTGTAATAATAATATGCCCACATTATTCAAATATCTTATTAATAATGTTAACAACTCCGTAGAGAGTTTGAGCTAAAGACTCTATCTCAAAACCGTATTTCATCAAATTTTTTACTCCAACCTGATAAATGTGGAAGCAAAAAACCAAAATTATCAAATAATTATTTGAATACCTTCAAAATTCATAAAAAATGTGTACACAAATTATTAGCAACAAATAAATGTTGGAGTTGTAACTTAAAACTTAGGTTTGTAGAGGAAAAGAGGAAAACTTTAGTCCCACATTGAAAAAGAGATGGAAAGATAGGCTCTTTCTAAGCTTTCTCTTTCTCTTCTATGACTAGAAGAAAATAAAGGTTATGCTTCACACCACACACGCGCGCGCCGGCCGGGCCGGACTCGGGTTCGGGTCGGATCGGGTGGCGCGCGTATACGACCTACGGACACGAATGCAGCTCCGGATTAATGGGCCATTAATCTGATAAATTTTTATTTTTATTTTTGCTAATTGGAACAGTTTAAAAAAACGTGATTAATGAATTTATTTTGTAACGGAAATATTTTGAAACAGCTAAGATTTATTAACGTGATTAAAAACGTGATAAATATTTTGTGAATTTATTTCGTAACGGAAATATTTTGATTTTGTAACGGCTAAAATTTATTATCGTGATTAAAAATGTATTAACTACGGGTTTATGAATAACGACTGTTTTAACCCTATAAAAGGACCTAAACCCGAAGAGTTTTGCACAGTGAAAATACAACAACTTCTTCTTCTTCTCTGCTCTGTTATTTTCTCTTGCCGTTACGATTTGCTGGTCCCCTGAAAGTCTAGAAGAGTTCGCAAAGCCTTCTTGAAGCTCGTGCCGACGAGAAGGAGGTCACCTGACCGAGGGTCGTTGTATCTCCAGGAACTTTTATCGTGTAGCCATGTACGAGAGGGGGCAATTAGATTCTTGGGACAGTACTTACACGCCTCGACCATCAGGCCATATTTCTAACTTTCATCTACTTTCATTTGATTCAATTATTATTTCTGAGTTATAATATTTATCTGATACTATCTGATTTAATAATCAACTATTTAAAAATTAATTCGTGTTAATCTTTGTCTAAACAGCTATTATTCCCAACATTCCAATAATCTAATTGTGCTGTTTAGAATAGTATCATGATTAGCATTCTGTTTTTTATGTTAATGTTGTCTGCAATTCTTAAAAAAAATATTACACTGCATGATAATTCTGTTGAATGAAAGTTTTATATATTTCTGTTGCATTATAATAACAAAACTATTCATTCATGATCAGATTATGACTACAAGTGAAATTATACCAGCTAAACCAGAGAAGTTTGATGGGAACAAATTCGTCGTTGGCAAAGCCAAATGAGATTTTGGTTAACAACTCTACATCTAATAATATCCATAGAACCAGACAACCCATCTTCATCTAGACCAGTTACTAGGCAATCTTCCTCATCTTCCTCCACAGATTCCATTCCTATCCTGAGAACACCTCAAGAAATAGAATATCATTGTCTACACAAAATCTTAGGAGCTTTATCTGATAGGTTATATGATATATATTATACTATCACTAATGCTAAAGTTCTGTGGGAAATACTAGAGAAAAATTATGGTTTAGATGATATGGGAATTAAAAAATTTAAAGCTTCTGATTTTAACAAATTTAAAATGGTAGATTCTAAACCAATGAATGAGCAAATTCATGAATTTGAACATATAGTTCACCAATTAAAAGTGAATGGATCTATCTTAGATGAAGCATTTCAGATAGCCTGTCTTACAGACAAACTTCCCGAGTCCTGGTCAGATTTTGCCAAAAACCTTAATCCATACCCAAGGAGATCTTACACTAGAGCAAGTGTTGAAGTCCATTAGAATTGAAGAGCAACATAGACTCAGGGAGAAAAATGTGACAAAATCCGAACCCAAAGAACCCAAAGTAAACAATGTTGAATCCAAACCCTTTTCCCAACACAACAAACATCCCTTCCACCAAAATCAAAATAAAACATTTAAGAAGAAATCCTTTCATCAAAATAAGAACCCTGTCTACTTTCAAAAGAAGGAAGGAGCTGAACGTCAAGCCTGTTTCGTTTGTGGACGAACCCTAAGGATTGTTTTTACTAGAAGACAGAACCACCCAAGCCTAGGAAGGGAGGACCTCCACCTAATAAGTCACAAGTAAACATGGTGACTTCCAGTTTAGCTGAGACTACTTTCAGGTCTGTTCTCTTCACCCCTAAAGTAAACATGACCTTTCAAGCAAATGATTGGTGGATTAACGCTGGACCTAATATTCACGTTTGCTCTAATCAATCTTTGTTTTCCACCTATCAGGTCTCAAGTAGAGGAACTGTGACAATGAGAAATAATAATCTGGCTCCTGTAACTGGAATAGGTCAGATCAACCTAAAGCTGACTTCGGATAAGATTTGATCCTGCAGGATGTCCATCATGTACCAGATATTAGGAGAAATCTAATTAGCGGATCTTTATTAGTGCAACAAGGCTACAAACTTGTTTTTGAATCAAATAAAGTTGTAATAACTAAGGGATTGAACTTCATTGGTAAAGGTTTTTTATGTGATGGTCTTTTTAAATTGAATGTTAGGAATTCTACTATTGCATCTCCAATAGCTTTGAATATCGAACCTTCTATCACTTGGCATCAAAGATTAGGACATGTGAATTATAATTCAATTAAAAGATTGATGCATCTCAATATAATTCCAAAGCTTAATATAAAAGATGATAAAAAATGTGAAATATGTGTAGAAGCCAAATTTTCTAAGAAACCATTTAAAACTATTGATAGAGATTCTGAGATATTAGAACTCATCCATAGTGATGTTTGTGATTCAGGAAGAACAACTAGAGGAAGAAACAAATATTTTGTAACTTTTATAGACGATTGCTCTAAATGTTGTTACCTCTACTTAATTAAGACCAAAGATGAAGTCATAAACAAATTCAAAATATATAAAGCAGAAGTTGAAAATCAGTTGGATAGGAAAATTAAAATACTAAGATCAGATAGAGGTGGTGAGTACACTTCTAATGAATTGAAACAGTTATGTGAAGAGAATGGAATTATTCTTGAAATAACTACTCCATATACACCCCAATCTAATGGAGTAGCTGAGGGAAAGAAGAGAACACTAATGGACATGGTAAACTCAATGTTGATTAATTCTGGTGTGCCAAAAAATTTGTGGGGAGAAGCTCTCATGACTGCCTGTCATATACTAAATAGAATTCCATTCAACAAATCTGATAAAACCCCTTACACAATTTGGAAGAATAGAAACCCTAATTTGGATTACCTGAAAGTGTGGGGGTGCTTAGCAAAAGTTAAAATACCTGAGAATAAGAGAAAGAAGATTAGACCTAAAACAGTAGATGGAATTTTTATTGGCTATGCTTCTGATAGTAATGCAAATAGATTTTTAGTAATCAACTTTGACATTAATGAGATAGCCAAAAACACCATAATTAAAGCTAGGAATGCACATTACTTTGAAAATATTTTTCCTTACAAGAACAGAGTAAACAACACAGGCCCTACCTCTAGCAATTCAGATCCTAGTTCTAACCAAGGTGAAACTAGTTCTAAACAAATTAGACCACTAGAAAGTCTAGAGGAGCCTAGGAGAAGTAAAAGAACTAGAATAGAAAAGGTCCATGAAGATTTCTATGCATTACTTGTAGAAGATTCTCCAATTACATTTGAAGATGCAATGAAATCTGTAGATGCTCCATTTTAGAAGTAAGCTATAAATAATGAGATACAATCTATAGTTCAAATTCATACTTGGGAACTAACTGATCTTCCTTCAGGCTATAAAATTATAGGATGTAAATGGGTATTTAAGATGAAAATCAGACCAGATGGAACAATAGATAAATATAAGGCCAGATTAGTAGCTAAAGGATATACCCAAAAATCTAGTATTAATTATTTTGATGTCTATTCTCTAGTAGCTAGGATTACTACCATTAGAGTCCTTATAGCTCTAACATCTATTCACAAATTAATAATACATCAAATGGATGTTAAAACTGCATTCTTAAATAGAGATTTAGATGAAGAAATCTATATGGATCAACCTGAGGGATTTATAGCTTCTGGACAAGAAAAGAAAGTATGCAAACTTATTAGATCACTATATGGTCTCAAACAAGCTCCAAAACAATGGCATATGAAATTTGATGAAATTATACTATCTTACGGATTTGTAATTAATCAAACAGATGAGTATGTATATCATAAAATAGATAATAACAACAAAATTGTGATATTATGCTTATATGTTGATGATATTCTTATTTTTGGTTCTGACATACAAATCATAAATGATATCAAACATTTTTTATCACAAAATTTTAACATGAAATATTTAGGTCAAGCTGATTTAATTCTTAACACTAAAATCTTGAAGAATGAGAATGGATATGTGATGTCACAATCACATTATATAGAGAAAATTCTCAAGAACTTTTATGATCCAAACTGTAAACCTGTTTCTACTCCATATGATCCTAATGTACATCTAAAGAAAAATACAGGTTATCCTCAATTACAACGAGAATATGCACACATAATTGGATCATTAGGATTCCTATCAAACTACACAAGACCTGACATTGCTTATGCAGTAAATAGACTTAGTAGATATACATCAAATCCTGATAAGAGTCATTGGGATGCTCTAGAAAGAGTTTTGAGATACCTAAAAGGAACTATGAATTATGGTTTACACTATAAAGGTTATCCATCTGTACTAGAAGGTTATTCAGATGTAAATTGGATTAGTGACTCAGTAGATGTAAAATCCACCATAGGATTTGTGTTCCTTTTAGGAGGAGGAGTTGTTTCATGGAAATCTACTAAACAAACTGTAATGGCTAGAAGTACAATGGAAACACAAATGATAGCCATTGATACTACTAGTATAGAAGCTGAATGGTTAAAAGATTTACTAACTGAAATTCCACTAATGCAAAAACCATTACCAGCTATTTCTATTCATTGTGATTGCAGGTTAGTGATTGAGAAATGTCATCAAGAGAATGCAGATGTGAAAATGAATCGACACTTGAAAGTGCGACACAAATCCTTGAGATATAAGATGAAAAATCATATAATAGCCTTAGACTTTGTAAGATCAAAGAAAAATCTTGCAGATCACTTAACTAAAGGCTTATCTAGGGCAGCGGTCCTAGAATCATCGAGGGGGATGGGGTTAAGCCCATAAGAAAAATCACTGCAGTGGCAACCTAACCTCGTAGAGGTTCAATGGGTAGAAACAAACTGAATGAGTGATTAATTGTGAGGAGCACTGAATTTATTTGCTCTCATCCCTAGGGTGATCAGTGCTCATAAAAAGCAAGTGAAAGGTTGAGTCTAACTCTTAATGAATCCAAGACCCATGAGGCAGGATGCTTACTTGCTCGCATCATTATTAGGATTCACCTATATGTGTGTAGTTGTGAGGCCGTGATTATGGGATCAGGGGTGCTCCCTAGCAACACACATGAAAGATATCTGCGTAAGGCCGATAATAGCGCAACCCGCTTAAAATTCTTTAAAACTGTACTATGTGTGCTTTCTATAGAAATTCGATAAATGGGACTGGTTCAAGGCGAAGTCCACCAAGCTCTCACGAATCTATACAATTGTCACTAAGTGAAGGTTCAAACCGAAAGGTACCTCCACCTATTACATAGTATAAGGGAACCCGCAATCTTATTTATTTGTTTTTATTCTATTTTTATTTCTTAATTATTTTAAGTTTTAAGTTATGTGGGGGATTGTTGGAGTTGTAACTTAAAACTTAGGTTTGTAGAGGAAAAAAGGAAAACTTTAGTCCCACATTGGAAAAGAGATGGGAAGATAGGCTCTTTATAAGCCTTCTCTTTCTCTTCTATGCCTAGAAGAAAATAAAGGCTGTGCTCCACACTACACACGCGCGCGCCGGCCAGGCCGAGCTCGGGGTCGGGCCGGGTGGCGCGCGCACACAACCTGCGGACATGAATGCAGCTCCGGATTAATGGACCCTTAATCTGATAAATTTTTATTTTTATTTTTGCTAATTGGAACAGTTTAAAAAAATGTGATTAATGAATTTATTTTGTAACGGCTAAGATTTATTAACTTGATTAAAAATGTGATAAATATTTTGCGAATTTATTTCGTAACGGAAATATTTTGATTTTGTAACGGCTAAAATTTATTATCATGATTAAAAATGTATTAACTACGGTTTTATGAATAACGGCTGTTTTAACCCTATAAAAGGACCTAAACACGAAGAGTTTTACACAGTGAAAATACAACAACTTCTTCTTCTTCTCTGCTCTGTTATTTTCTCTTGCCGTTATGATTTGCTGGTCCCCTGAAAGTCTAGAAGAGTTCGCAAAGCCTTCTTGAAGCTCGTGCCAACGAGAAGGAGGTCGCCTGACCGAGGGTCATTGTATCTTCAGGAACTTTTGCCGCGTAGCCCTGTACGAGAGGAGGTAATTAGATTCTTGGGACAGTGCTTACACGCCTCGACCATCAGGCCGTATTTCTAACTTTTATCTACTTTCATTTGATTCAATTATTATTTCTGAGTTGTAATATTTATCTGATACTATCTGATTTAATAATCAACTATTTAAAAATTAATTCGTGTTAATCTTTGTCTAAACAGCTATTATTCCCAACAATAAATTCATACATGAAAGTTAGGAAGTTAAACAATTCATAAAATTCAAAGAAACAAGGTTTTGCACGTTTTCAGTCATCTGCTTTACATAAACCATATAGTTAATTTAACTCCAGACGTCTGATGCTTTTGTCCTAGACGGCTAATTTTAAAATGAAAAATAACTAATTATCAAAATAATAATTACATACACATCTGCTTTTTAGACCAGATGGCTGCTCGCAAACAAGACGGCTAACTTTTCGCTCTAGACGTTTGATTTCTAGGTTTTGACAGCATTTGATTATTTTCAATTTAGGGTTTCATGTATCTTTCATCCATTATTGTTAGAGATACTTTCCTATATCTTTTTAACAAAAGCTCATAACCTATCATCACAAGCATCATACTTAAAGGTAGGGGTGTCCAAAAAGTCCGCGGCCCAGGCAACAACAGTCACCCTGGGGTGATCGTTGTTGAAAAAACCGGGCTGGCACGGCCCGGTCTGGACCGGCCAAACCGTCATATTTGGTCATTTGACCGATTTGCCCCTTAAAACGGTCAAAAAAACGGTTAGAATATTAGGGTTTTTTGGTCATTAGCCTAGGGGCTGCCTCTATAAATAGGGGGGGTTCACTTCATTTCCTCACAACAAAACTCATTAGCCTAGGGGGCCGCCATATTTGGTCCTCTAATACTTTCTTATACAATCTTATACTTTCTTATACTATCTTATAATCCCTTATATTTTCTAATACTTCCATCAAATGGCTTCAGGATCTGATTATGAAGAGCAAAACCTATCTCCTACCGATCCAGAGATGAGTCCTCCTACAATAACTCCTCCTCCTACCGGTGTTAATTCTGAATCTGATGGCGACGAATCTACTACACCAAGAGCTCCTAAACGGCCGAGATCTGATGTGTGGAATTTTTTTGAGAAGATAGACGTTACCAATGATGAACATGATAAGATCATCTCCCAGAAGGAAAAATGTGCGTTGTGCAGCCAGGTTTTCCAAGCTCATCATAAGAGCGGCACTAACCATCTCAAACGTCATATAGAAAAACACAACAAAGGCCAGAATCTTCAAGGTGATATCCGACAGTCTATGATTTCACAATCCTCCTCTTTTGGTACCCTCGGTAGTTAGAATTATGACGCTGTCCGAGCTAGAAAATGCATAATCAGGTTTATTTTCTTAAAAACTTGCCTTTTAAATTAGTAGAAGACGATGAATTTGAAGATTTGTTTAGAGATGGTTTTTATCCCGCATTTATAAAATTTTCTTATCAAACCTATCAACGTGATATTTTAAAATATTATCAGGAGGAAAAAGAAAAAATAATTTCTTATTTTAAAATTTTAAACTGTAAATTTTCTTTAACTTCTGATATTTGGACATCTAGAGTGCAAACTGGTTATTTATGTACCACAGTATACTAGATTGATGAAAATTGGCAAATGTTTAAAATAGTTACTTTTTATTACAATTGAAGAGTCACACACTGGTATTAATTTTACAAATTTAATAATTAAAGAACTTATGAAACTAGAAATTGATCAAAGAATATTTTCTCTTTCACTAGATAATGTAAGTAATAACAATGTAGCTGTTGATTTTATTAAAACAACTCTGTCATTGTCATGTCATGGTGACCTTTTTCATGCTAGATGTATCTGTTACATTTTAAATTTAATTGTTCAAAGTGTATTTTCTGAAATTAAACCCATGATAGAAAAGGTTAGAACAGTTGCTAATATGCATAATGCTTCTGAAATGAGAATTAAAAGATGGAAACAATGCTGTAAAAGAAAAAATTACAAGCCTAGACTAATTCTAAAAGATGTTGATCATAGGTGGAATTCCACATATGTAATGTTAAGTGTAGCAAAAGAATATAAAAAAATTATAAATTTTTATTCTTCTAGTTCTATCTCTGGTAGCACTTATGGAATAAGTGAAGATGAATGGATAATTATATGTAAATTAAATGAGATGTTATAAGTTTTTTATGATGCTACTATGTTGTTATCCGGTTGTTATTATCCAACTATTACTCTAGTTGCTTTACAAATTTTAAATATTCAAAAAAAATTTGCCAAATATCGTATGAATGATATTTTTGGAAATATAATTTTTTAAATGGAGAGCAAATTTAATAAGTATTTTAGGTCTATTCCTCATATTTTTGGTTTGGGGGTTCTTATTGATCCATGTTTGAACGATATTGGTCTTCAAAGTTTGTTACAGTCATTGTATGGTGGATAGATTATAGACTTAGATAATGGTTCCACCATTACTGCTACTTCTCATCATTTATCTATTAGAAATTATTTTCAAACATTATATAATGAGTATGCAGCTAGACATGGTGTAGCTGCATAACAGTCTACAGCTTTAGCGCCTTCGGCTTCGAGCACAGGTCGAGGTAAAAGTGTAAGTTTTGATAAGTATGCAATTGTAGCTGAACTAACTGGTGGATCTGGAATTGGTTCAAGATTAGAGGTTTCGGAATTAGATGAATATTTTTCTGCTTCCTTGGTTAAATGTCAAGGAAATGCTTTAGATATTTTACAATGGTGGAGAGTATATGGATCAGTTTCATATCCTCTACTTTTCACCATGGTTCATGACTTACTATCAGTGCAGGTTTTGACGGTAGCTTCGGAATCCGCCTTCAGCACAACAGGACGTTTGATCGATGACCACAGGACATGCTTAGATCCGTATACTGTACAAGCGGTGATATGCTTACAAGATTGGTGGAGGTATGAGAAACGAACACAAGGCATCGATCAGATTGCTATAATTGAAGATAATTTTGAAGAGTTGGGAGTAGCAGATAGATATAAAGATTATATAATATTCATCAAATTGTAATTTTTACAATCTGATGAACACCCTTACTTAAAAGGTCATAGGTTTGCTTAAAAACGAGAATTTTTACAATCTATGGTTAAAAACCAACTTATTGAAACATATCGTATAAACTTTCTATTTTAACAGAAAATGAACTATGCATCATACCAAAAACATAGTTTAGCGTATAAAATGTGGTTTACCACTTTCCGGCAAGTTCTAATATTTTAAGGTCTTGTTCTTCTACGTGAATGTTCGGAACATCACAATATCGATGTGAACAACATCAAATCAGAAGGAGATTTATAAAAACCTCATCATGGATCTTAATACATTTAATTTTAAAATTAGAACGTATTAATAGAATCAAATGTGGAAAGATAGCAAGTGGTATTATAAAACCTCAAAATTTTGAAAGATATTGTTATATGATAATAAATAAATTGCTTTACGGTTGTATACATATATATATCTGAATATATATATAAGCCTGTTAATTTTAGATCCATGTTCTAATCAATCGACTAATCAGATGGATCCACAGCTAAATAATGAGGTATCCTAGACAGAAAATTCCATCTAGGATACCTAGAATTCCGTCTAGAATGCGTATCCTAGACGGAATTTCGTCTAGAATACGCGTCTAGTATGTTTCCGTCTAGGATGTAGTATTCAAGACGGAAATTCCATCAAGAATACATTCTAGATGGATTATTCTAGACGGAATTCAAAACCGTCTAGAATACATCCTAGACGGATTATTCTAGACGAAATTTCCGTCTAGAATACTACATCCTAGTCGGAAAAAATTTCCGTCTAGGATGAGTATCCTAGACGAAAATTTCCGTCTAGGATGATTATCCTAGACGGAATTTCCATCTAGGTTGTTTTTTAATTTTTTTAATTTTTTTTTTCAAAAAACCAAGTATCCTAGACGGAATTTGAGCATCCTTGACGGAATTTCCGTCTAGGATACTATGCTACAGGTTTTTTTTTTTTCAGAACCTACTTTGAGTGCATGTACACAATATTGAACAACAAAAAATTATATTCATATCTAACACAATCAAATTATATTCCAATATCAAATCTCATTATATTCAAATAATACATTCTACATTCACCAAAATAGTAAAGAGATACATAAATTATTTACAAACTTTTACATAAATTATTTATAATGGCTATGACACTGCAGAAGCTTCTTCAACTCCTTCCATATACATTTACTCAAGCCCTCTTCTTCTCCTTCTTCACCTTTTTCCTCATCATCCTGAGTGTAACATAAGGAGACAAGCAATGCATCAATATACGTACAAACTTACAAACTGATCCATAAAGAAGACCATTTATAAAAGATGGTGAGCATAAAACGACTACTCAATCAGTCAAATATTAATCCTAATCAATCAAATTTAAGCATAAATATAGACAATATATTTACTTGTATAACAAAGAAGCGAGAAGAATTAAAGGATCATTATATACTTAAAGAAAAGGATTCAATGAGTTCAGTTGTAATATTTGAAATTTTCAGTGAAACATCTAGCAACACTAACGTTTATGATGGTATTATAGTATGAAATGAGGCAGCATAGGAGCTTAAGATGTCAAGAATGAGCCTAAAATTAGCATCTTTGTGTTCATTCAAACTATTAACAGCAAGCATCTAAAGGATTAAAAATGAATGGAAGTTCAGCATCTCTGTGTTCATTCAAACTATTAACAGCAAACATCTAAAGGATTAAAAATGAATGGAAGTTCAGTCTTAAGAAGGTTATTAATTTCAACTCAAAATGAAAGCAAAATTCGAGAAAATTGTACCAAACAGCACAATGAATAATGAATATTGTTATTAGGGCATTTACCATTAATTGGAATGGAAATGTAAAAACAGAGACATCAATTTGGATGAGATGCATAAATTAAGAGTTGCTTTTAACTCGTTGCATGTGAGAGATTTAAAACTTACAAGCCTGAGAGATTTTATAAATAAGTTTTGAAGCCCTTTACCTCTTAGAGCCATATATATGGTATACACGCACAAACACCAGGCTGAATATATGTTGAGCAAAATATCAGATCACCATAGCCATAGATGACATCTTTAGGAACTACAAACAAGAGAAACCCAAATGAGCATTAACAATATCCAAGGCATATGATAATTATTTAATCAGCCTCGTTATAGAAAAGAATTTATGATAAGCTGCAAACATGAACACCATAAAAGAAGACAAGTTACAGTTAGCCAAAAGTATAATAAGTACTAAACTTTGAACTTTGCAAGCTTCAATACAAAATTATAATAAGTACTAAACCATTCTCAGACATCTTAATCTCCCCCTACCTACAATAAAGCTATTTGTACACAAAAATCAGGAAATTCAGTTTAATGTTTTGGGGGAAATTGAATCAAGGAGATTTCTATGTAACACAAGGCTGAATTTTTCCATTGAACACATACAGGTTAATTTGAGAACAATTTCAACTCTTCAAATATAAAGGCATGGTTAACAAGATTCAGTCCAATTACATACCACATCAAGAT